>PVJI01002018.1:0-156948 GCA_004026765.1 Micronycteris hirsuta
ATAAATACTTAACCAGAATAGAATGAAGAAACAAGAATTCAAAAAATGGGGAGAGGCTTAGGGACCTCCAGGACAACTTTAAATGTTCCAACATCTGAACCACTGGGGTGCCAGAAGGAGAAGAGGATGAGCAAGAAATCAAAAACTTATTTGAAAACATAATGAAGGAGAACTTTCCCAATCTGGTAAAGGAAACAGACTTCCAGGAAGTCCAAGAAGCTCAGAGAGTCCCAAAGAAGTTGGACCCAAGGAAGCACACACCAAGGCACATCATAATTACATTACCCAAGATTAAAGAGAAGTATAGACTCTTAAAAGCAGCAAGAATAAAGGAGACAGTTACCTACAAAAAAGTATCAGCTGATTCCTCAAAAGAAACTTTGCAGGCAAGAAGAGGCTAGGAAGAAATATTTGAAGTCATTACAGGCAAGGAACTACATCCAAAATTACTCTATCCAGCAAAGCTATCATTTAGAATGGAAGGGAGATAAAGTGCTTCCTAGATAAAGTCAAGTTGAAGAAGTTCATCATCACCAAGTTGTTATTATATGAAATGTTAAAGGGACTTATCTAGGAAAAAGAAAATAAAAAACTATGAACAGTAAAATGACAACAAACTCACAACTATTGACAAACAAACCTAAAAAAAACAGAAACAAAAATGAACTAAGCAAACAGCTAGAACAGAAATAGATTAACAGAAATAGATTCACAGAAATAAAGATTACATGGAGCGTTATCAGTGGGGAGGGACAGGGGGAGAATAGAGAAAAAGTACAGGGAATAAGAAGCATAAATGGTAGGTACAAAATAGACAGGGGAGGTTAAGAATGGTATAGGAAACAGAGAAGCCAAAGAACTTATATGTATGACCCATGGACATGAACTAAGGTGGGGGGATGATGGTGGGAGGGAGGGGTACAGGGCAGAGGAAAGGGAACAATACAGGGGAGAAAGAAATGGGATAACTGTAATACATAATCAGTAAAATATATTAAAAAAGAAAAAAAAAAGAATTTATTGATCATGTTCACAGTTACCCAGACTCTAGTTGCTCCCTAGAATTGCCCTCAGCTGACAAATGGGAATCAGTAGCTGGCAATGAATAAAGAACACAAACATGACAGAACACTCATGAACTATCCAACATCCATGTACACAAAAGATGTCTCCAGAAGACTCAAATGCAACTGTGTCATATGTTAAAACATATTAATGCACTAAGGCATCTGGCAATACAAATTATTTGGTAAATGCCATGGCCAGGTGGTTCAGTTGGTTCAGCATCAACCCATACACCAAAGAAAGTTGCGGGCTTGATTTCCCATCAGGGCACACACTTAGGTTGTAGATTTGACCCCCAGTCAAGGTGAGCACAGGAGGCAACTGATCGATGTGTCTCTCTCATATCAATGTCAATGTCTCTCTCTTTTACTCTCTCTCTCCCTTGCCCCCTTCTTCTCTCTCTAAAATCAATACAAAACATATGCTCAATTTAGGATTAAAAAAAATATTTGGTGGATTAAAGTGTGTATGTGTGTGTGTAAGAAACTGTAAGATCCATTTGAATTACAACTCACCATTCATAAAATACACTGATTTCACTTTAATAACTTTTCTAATTAACTTCTGGTTCTCAACTCTTAAGTTACCATAAGATTTCTTGTTGAATCATTAAAAAGCTAAAAATTTAACTGACAAAGACCTAAGATGACCAAACAAGTTTGCATATATTTGCAAAAATGGTCTAAAATACTGAGAGCAGAGGTATGACAGTGTCTTGGTTAAATTATAGTCCGTGCTACCATGGACAAGATGGGACTCCTAAGAATGACTACATCACTGTCAATCTGTAGACCTAAGAATGTGTTTATAAATAATTGACATAAATAAAGCTTGTAAGGAAAATTTAAAATTTATGCAAAACCAAGAGTATAGTGAATCATCATGCACCCAATACCCAGCAGAAACTTTCCAAAATTTAAGACTAATTCTTGTCTCTGCTGAAACACTAGCCATAACTTCACCTCTCACCTCAGTAATTTGGAAGGCAATACCATACACCATATCAATCATGATATTCTATTAAATGGGAAAAAGGATCATATAAAACTGTAAAGCAAAATCCTGTTTATTTTTTTAAAAGGCAAAAGTATATACATATTAGGGAAAAGTCTACACACCCAGAAAGTAACAGTAATGTCTGTGGGTGATGAGAATACAGAAGCACATGTTCAGCAGATGTGTTTTTAATCAACTTTATCTGCAATGAAAACAACCACACATTACTTGTATTATAAGTCTGCTAGGGGGTAGGGGAGGGTGAAGTGGGCAAAGAAGGTCAAATACGGTAATGAAAGAAAACCAGACTTCAAGTGGTAAGCACCCATGCAGTGTACAGATGTCAAACTATAATGTTATACACCTCAACACTGTGTAATGTTATTAATCAATGTTATACCAGTAAAGTAATTTTTAAAAAATGAAATAGCTTTTACCGAAAATACTTTTTAAAAAGATAAACCCAGCCTGTCCTTAAGAATATTTTAGTATTAAAAATGAAACAAGCAAGTCATTTTACTAATAATATTCAAATTTATTCCTAAATCTTATTTTTCTTCTATATTTTCCTCAACTTTATCATTGTAAAACAGACCCCCCAAAAATGATCCAAGTCAACATGTGAAGGTGTAAGAAGAAAAAACATATACACACGCGTGCACACATGTACCTGCAAAGTAAAGTTTGTACAAGGAACATTGCTTGCTGTATACCATGTGCCAGTTGTACTAGAAAAGAAATAGTTACTTAAAAAATGTCAAGAGTTGATGCAAATCTACAGGGTAACAGTGCTGAGTGACAGACATCTGCGGCAGGGTAATGCTAGGCTGCTTCTGGCTTTGTTGAATCAACAATCAGCACTGAATGTCTTCTGTTCTAATTTATTTTAACTTCTGCTTAATTAAATGCATAAAAAAACTAATGTGTTGGATTTGGGGATTTAAAATGACTTTCACCCAGCTGTTTTTAAATGCAGTAGGAAATTTCTTGAATATAATTGTTCTTTTAGAAGCAAAAAAAATGCAGACTGTAACCATGACATTCACAGAGGGGAATTATCACCTAGTGACGCTGTCTGACAACTTATAAACAGTAACTCCCAGCCAGACTTTAAAGACATTTTAGAATTTCTCCAGCTACCTATAAGGTGATGTAAAAATTGCAAAAAGGAAAAGTCAAGATAAAATTATTTTAAATTCATTTTCAACCAATAAGATCAAACAGAATCGAGCAAGCACATCAATCCAAGTTTTTGAGAACTGAGGAATCCTCTCCTCCTACCTCCCATTTTTTTAAATATTTTGTATTGATTTGAGAGAGAGAGGAAGAAAGAGAGGGAAAGAGGGAGAGAGAGAAATGTGGGGTCAGGGGGACAGGAGATGCAGAAACATTTCTTATTCCACTTATTGATGCATTCATTGGTTTCTTCCTGTATGTGCCCTGAGCAGAGATCGAACCCACAACCTTGGCATATGTAGACAAGGACCTAACCAACTAAGCTACCTGGCCACAGCCTACCTCCATTTAAAAAAAAAAAAAAAATAGGGTATTGATGGAGTTCCATTATGGTAGGAATAGTAAAATCTAAAAATGAGAGAGGAAGAAAGTGGAGATCGATACCCAGATCTTTCTACTCAAGGCAATACATAAGTGCCTCTCTCCAGAGGTGCTCTGTGAGTTTTTCTCATGTACAAACAGGTTTCTTTGTCCTGTCATTGAAATAGAAGTGACACAATAACATTATGTCACATTGACATTATATTCAGGTATACAACACAATGAATTGATATAATAAGGAAACGGATCACTTAAATATGTGATCTATCTAACATCCATCAGCACACATAATTAACATTTTGTTCTGCGATGAGAACTTTTAAGATCTACTCTCTTAGTAAGTTTCAAATATTCGACACAGTATTGCTAACTATAGTCACCACGCTGGGCATTACACTGCCAGGACTTAATTTATTTTATACTGTTAGTTTGCAACTGACTTTTTTTTTTCTTTAATAAATTGCACAACATCTTAACATAAGGAATTTACATTCTACTTGCTCTAACCCTCCCAGTCCAATCAAGTGTTGGTCAGAGATCCACATTTATTTTTAATTTTTAAGTGTTTGTTGATTTGAGAGAGAAAGGAGGGGCGAGAGAGACAGACAGAGAGAGAGAAACATCAGTAGGTTGCCTCCCATACATTCGCCAAACAGGGATCAAACCCGCACCCTAGGCATGTAGATGGATGGGGAATCAAATCCCCAACCTTTTGGTCAACAGCAGCACTCCCCAATCTTTTTGGCACCAGGGACCAGTTTCCTGGAAGAGAATTTCTCCACAGACTGGGGATGAAAGGATGGTTTCCAGATAATTCAAGCACATTACATTCAAGCTCACCTCCTGCTACGCAGCCCAGTCCCAAACATGCCCAGACAGGTACTGGTCCGGTACCCAGAGGTTGGGGACCCCTGGTCTAAAGGACAATGCTCCTACCAACCTAGCCACACAGGCCAGGGCTTCAGAATTCCATATTCAAAAAGGAAAATATGTAGGAATATATTTTCTATTCAGTCTCATGCCAAATGTGGAGTTTGCACTCATTAATAGAGCTGAATAACATATAATAGAGCTGTAGTAACATATATAATGTATTAATAGTACACTCACTTTGCAGACTGAAATATCATAATGAGAGCCTAATATTGTAATGCCTCAATCTAGTACTTTGCCTTACCTAGCCTGACTCTTCCCCTTCGACAATGTCTCTCTGCTAGCCTCCCCGAAGGTAGGCCAAGCCCAATTTGTAGGGGGCTGGGATTTCAATGACCACAAGGCAAACGAACAAACAAAAAAAAAAATACCAACCAGAAGGTCTTTTCTATGGTTTTCCTTAATTATTTGTGAAAGAACTAAGTAATAATTTACAAAGGACAGCACAAACTGGACCACAGCAAATTCCTGCACGTGATGAAAACTCGTATGAGGGCAAATGAATGCAGTGGGGCTGAAAGAGATTTTAAACACAATGCCTGCCATAGCTGCTTCCCCTCTAGAAGGTTTCTGTTTCACGTCCCAGAGGTTAATGAGTTAGTGGGTCTCCTCTAGGTCTAGCTTTGGAGTTAGACCATATGGGCAGCAGAGATAAGCAAGTAAAAAGATGTGGCACTGATCAATAATGGGATAGATAGTGACATTCTAACCACACATTACATGCAAGTCCGCAGTGCTCTGTATCATAATTTAAACAAATATTATAAAATGGACCCCAACCAGGCAAGGTGCTCTTAAGAATAACTTGGATATGTCTCAAAGGCACAGTGACATTTTGAGAGCCCTGGGAACTAGTTAATTCTCCAACATCTTTAAATAAGGCCTGCTGGCTTGAAAAAAATAGCAAATTTTCAAAAAGAATCTGATTTAAAAATAAGTCAAACCCCTCCTGCATCTTCCCAAGTTTTTATTAAATATTAGCCACTGACCTACAGAGTCCCAATGCAACTAAATCCAGATTCAACTGACAAAAAAAAAAAAAGCTAGCACTTACAGAGAATTTCCTGTATACCATGCCAGGTGTTGAGTTCTTCAACACCTTCCCAACAGGCTACTATGCGTGAAGCAGGTATTTATCCCCATCGAAGAGAAGGAGACTGCTATGGTCTGTTTGGTGTCCCCCAAAATTCTTATGTTGAAATCCGAACCTCTAAGGTGACTGATGTTAGGAAGTAGTACCTTTGGAGGTGATGAGGTCATACAGGAGGAGTGCTCAGGACTGGGATTAGTGCTCCTATAAAAGAGACCCCACACAGCTAACTCATCCCTTCCACCAGAAAGTAGCCCTCGCCAGACACCATATCTGCCAGCTTCTTGACCTTGACTTCCTAGCCTCTAGACTTGTGAGAAATAAACTTACTTGTAAGCCACCCAGTTCATGGTATTTCTGTTAACAGCAGCCCAAAGGGACTAAAACAGAGACTAAAGCTCAAAGGGGTTGAACCAAGTTATCCAAGGTCAAACAGCCAGTGAACCAGGATTCTAGGTCACAGAAGTCTAGGTCAGCTGGACTCTCTATCAAGCTGCCTCTTCCCCAGAAAGAGCAGCCCCACCTCATTGCACTCATTGACAGCACACCTTCTGGCCTATGGGACCTCCTAGTCCCACCTGCCACCTCCTTGCTGCCCAACAATTGTCCACAATGCCAGGACATGCCAGAATCCCTTCTCAATTCCTGACAGCCTGTTTAAAGCACAACTGATTTTTTGTGGCAATGGAGGACACATACCTCAAAAAGTAATGTGTGCCCTGCAGAATGTTAAAATAAACCTCTGCTATGTGGTTCCATGCAGGGAACCACCTGCTTCAGAGAAGAAAAAAACAAAACATTTATTCATTCAACTATATATTGTAGGCACTGGGGTCCAATAGTAAACTTAAATAGACTAACACTCTACCTGAAACACCCATAGAACTATAATTATTGGTAAGTCCATTAAGAGTGGAAAGGAAGGCCAGGAGTAGCTGCTGCTATAGACACTGGAAGTCATGGGTGTGGCTATGCTGCCATCACCCTGAGCATGCTCAGTGTTCCTACCAGCCTCACGGAGACCAGCATCTGAGCACACCACACGGCTTGGATTTGGTCCTGCTGACCCAATGCTGGGTCTCAGTGAGCAACTGATACCATCTCAAGCTCTGTGCCACAAAAATCAGCCATCAACCCCACAGGAGATGAGGCACTGAAAAATCTCTGCCTGAAACGAACATTTCTGCTCATACTTTTTGTTTTGATCTACACAAGCCACTCTCCACCTAAAATCAACATTTAAAATAATCAATCCTAGAGAGTGGCCGGTATCCTTCATTCATGAGTACCTAGAAGAAGGAATCAATAATAAAATTCAATGCACAGTATTAGTTTTACTGGGGGCAAAACTACAATATAATTTTAAGCATTTCTGTATTAAGTAAAATTTCAGCATAATAAGTGAGCCTAAAAAAATGAAGCCATCATTTACTTAACATGTAGTAAACAAGTAGTCCATGAATTAGCTGTGAGCAAAGAGCTCTGTGTTGCAATTCACAGTAATTTCAGGTAAAAGGAGCTTGTGTGGTGGAGTGAATCCTCCTAATAAACTACAACCTAGTGTAACATAATTTTAGCCCAAAGTAAATATCATGTCTTGAAAATACCAAAGAGTCACATTTGTTGTGATTTTACTACAACATCACATTAAACTTCAGGAAGTATCTACAATGTTCATTCAGGAGAGGGTAATGCTCACAACATGACCTTATGAAGAACATGATAACTTTTGGTTTTTGGCTCAAGAGGAGGTGAAGCTGCAACTGTCTTCAGTCATCCCAAATCCAGTTTCATCAGACAGCAGCTGCCTCTACCATACGACCAAAGTTCAACCCAAACAAGATCAAAGTCATATACCTGAGGTGCACTGTCTGCCCTGGCCCCCAAGATTGGCCCTCTGGGCCTATCTCCAAAAAAATTTGGTGATGACATTGCCAAAACAACCAGGAATTGGAAGGGTCAGAGGATTACAATGAAACTGACCATTCAGAACAGACAGGCCCAGATGGAGGCAGTGCCTTCTGCCTCTGCCCTGATCATCAAAGCCCTCAAAGAACCACCATGAGACAGAAGGAGGGGAAAAAAAAAAACACATGAAGCACAGCAGAAATCACTTTTAATGAGATTGTCAACACTGCCTTACAGACATGGCACTGATCTTTAGCTGGCAAACTCTCTGGAAACATTGAAGAGATCCTGGGGACTGGCCAGTCTGTGGGCTGCGATTCTGATGGCCACCACCCTCGTGACATGATAGATAACATCAGCAGTGGTGCTGCGGAATGCCCAGCTAGTTAAGAACTACAAAGGAAAATATTTCAATTAAAGATTACTTGACAACAACAACAAAAAGGAATATGATAAAATCAATTAAAGACTTACACATTTCCTCTAATATTGTCAAATTCAAATAAGTTTTGATTTGACAAAAGAGACTCATTTCTTGCCCGTCCCCACACTTAACCTTTAGCCACTGTGTGGTGAGGAACCACCCCAAATGCTGCATCTGCTGTCCATGTGTTTCTATTCTGAAGCTGTTGCAGAAAAGCAGGAAGAAGAATGGAAACTCTGAGTGCTGTCTGCAAATTCTGCAGAGTTAAAGCCTACTTTGTGGAGTGAGACTGTGCGTAACTCATTTCCTTCTCTGCAGCCCCTTAATTGCACTCACTTAATCTATCTTGCCACACCTTCATTTTCCTGTGTTTAACTTCATCTGCTCCTTTTCCGCCTCCCAAAAAGAATTGCTGAGAATGTCTTAAGGAAGAGGTGTGTCCTATATGTGTCTTAATATGCACCATAACACTGAAAATGAGCTAAATATTTGGAGTCTCACTATCTGAGACGAATGTTAAGTAAATTGTATTTGGAAATGTACAGAATTATAATTCTTTTTATTTTCCTACCTTTCTGGACCACACATGTGGAAGGGAATGGACTTATGCAGGGGTGGGAAGACAGTAAAGGGCCAGATAGCAAATATTCTGGGCTTGGCTGGCAGCCACTCAACTGTTGTAACTACTCAACTCTGCCATGGTAGCAAGAAAACAGCCATAGGATATTAAGTCAACAAACAGCATGGCTATGTTCCAGTAAAACTTGATTTACAAAAGTAGGCAGTGGACCAGATGTTTGCCCATAGGCTCTGGTTTGCCAACCACTGGTCTTTGAGGATCAACTCTTAGAATCTGCAAAAATGAAGTTAGAGACTAGTAGTAGATCAGGCAGCCACTTATTAGCTGGGTGATTCTAGGCAAGTTATTTAACTTTTCTTTGCTTCAGCGTCTGTGTCTATAAAATTCAGAGGGAAATGTGGGCATGACAGGACTTAAAGCACAGGACTGCTCTGAGAAGCAAGTGAATTAATATGGGAACGGTAGCTGGCACATATTAAGTAGCATAAAGTTTACAATAAGTGTTACTTTTAATATGACTAATATCATTATCCTAGAACCAGTACCTATATACATTTTTTAATCGTCATCCAAGGACTTATTTTTATTGCTTTTAGGGAGAGAGGAAGGGAAAGAGAAAGAGAAAGACAGGAAGAGGGAGACAAGGAGAGAGAGGCGGAGAGGGAGAGAAGGAAAGAAAGTGAGAGGATGAGAGAGAAACATTGATTGGTTGCCTTCTAATAGGCGCCCTGACTGGGGATTGAAACCCACAACCTAGGTATGTGCCCTGACTGGGACTCGAACCTGCAGCCTTTCAGCCTACGGGACAATGCTCCAATCAACTGAGCCACACCAGCCAGGGCCCAATATACATATTTTAATTTCTAGTATATTTATGTCAAAGATACCAGACATTCGAGGAAAAGTTATAAAGAAATTTTCTCACCATCCTTGTGTTAACGTCTATGCATGTTAGAAACAAATTTTAAAGAGTTTTATAGAAGTTAAAATGTTAAATGCATAACCTATGCAATCCAATTTTAGCTTGTCGGGGACATACTTAAGTTTTAATCTTATTCATAAGCTTTCTGTGTTTCTTCTCTAAGGATCTCGGTTCTAGTATGATTGGAGTCAACGGACACCATTTCTACTACTGTTTTCAAAGTCCATCCTACAGTGATTAATGCTGATTTAAAGCAACAGGAAGGAGCAGATGGCTGGCCCTAAGTTTCAAAAGCAACTTTTCAATCATCAGTTCAATCAATGAATGAGTAACAAATTGGAGGAAAGTCACTACCATTATATAATTTCTTTATTAAATAGAAGAGATAATATTAAATTGAAGTCATTCGTTCCAAGTACTATTCCACACAATTTCTGATCAAAGGAAAAACAGATATCAGGCTTCATTAAGTACCTTTCTATCAGCGCTCAGGAGCAAATTCGAAGACATCCTGTATCAGGAGTAGGGAATCAGGGGTGCCACTGACATCTAGGAATAGAGATCGGCAACACTGCTAAACATCCTACACCGCACAGGACAGGCTCTCACAACGAAGAATTAGCCAGCTCCAGAGAGCAACAGTCCTGAGATGGAGAAACCCTGCCTTACACTTAGAGACACCCAGCAACAGTAAAACCACCTGCCGGGTACATTGTGTTTACCATTTCTCTCCACCTTCAAACAATTCTATAAAGCTGTGGCGGTGGGGGGGGTGGGGGGGGGGGTTGTTCACTGACAGAAGACAAAAAAGGATGGCATAGGGAGGTCCAGTTGACTGTTCCAGGTCCCCTGGCCCCAAAGAACTGAATAACATCTCGTGGGGTTTACCACACATGCTTCCCAGAAGTGAAAATTATCTCACAAATGAAGACTGGTAGGTTTAACTTAAAGAAAATAGTCTCTGTGAGAGTCTCCATGTCTCTGTGCTTATATCAAAAGAGAGTCCTGTCTCCATCAGGCCCAGATGTAATTCAGACAGATAGCGGGAGAGTAGAAATCTCATCACCTTCGCACCAGTAAGGAGCCCTCCCGGCTCCTCTGCAGCAATGCCCTTGATCTTGACCAGCCAGCCCAAGAGGAACAGGGGTTTTATCGAGCACCTGGGAGTTTATTACACTCTGCAGCTCTGTCTCCTTTATAGGATTTTCTGCCCAAACTCTACAGCCACCAGCATTCTAGAGAGGTTAACATCATTCTTTATTAACACTCACAGCTACCTGTCTCTGATTCCCAGTGTAATTAGCTATTTTCTCTGGCAAAAAAAAAAAAAGGTAAGGCTTTAAGAGCTAGACTTCTAGTTCTTTCCAATATAATCTTATTTCATTTTCAGGACTTCTAAAATCCACATACAAAATTCCACTAAAAGAGCTTCATCTGCACATTTCATTTTTTAAAAAATAAAGTCTTTCCTTTATATGTATAAATATATACAGGCAAGGATGCAGAAGGCCAGACAATACACAGGTCTGGAGCAAATAACACCCCTTTTTTATTACAAAATCTTTTATTACGAAACCATAGGCATACAATTCTGTAACATAACAATATCACACTGAAGCACACCATATGACATTTTAGGTAAAATGTTCAAATTAAAACTATAAATTATTAAACCCATATTACCCCAACCACACTCAAGAAAGCATTACTTCTGTCGGATCCTGTATTTCCTAGCTCTTCTATGTCTCAGGTTCTAAATGGTGGAAAAGCAGGGGCTCATGTGGTCAAGATTGCCCCAATCTACGACACAAGATTTCCTTTCCCAAGAACAGTACAGCAGTTCAAAAACAGAACAAAACCTGACATGAAATATAAACTCCCTCATGAGAGTCCCCATTAAAACAGGAGTCACATTCATAATAGCACTAAAATTTATCAGAAAACTCCATTTGCCAGACGTTTTTTTAAAAAACTAACAAAACAGGGTATGTCCAATTGGTTAAACTTCTTATAACCCTTCAGAGATAAAATTCCTATTCAGTACCTTCCCATAATGCCCCCTTTGAGCCCCAAACTATTGTTCTTAAGTATTATTACAGCACAAAGACAGAACTGTTTTTACTAAATGTCCAGATTAATACCAGGTCACTTTATTGCAACAATCTCAGCGAAAGAAGAATAACCTGAAACACTCTTGGACTAAAGATTACGAGACAAAAGGGATGGTCGCCCACATCGAGGCCTCAGCTGCAGCCACCCCCAAAGTGAGTTCCAGGAGCCTGGCTTCCTGTGGGGTGACTATGGCTCCCAGTCTCAACATTACCATCTTGGAAATGAGAAGGCTGTGACATTGGCTTGACAATGAGGAGCATGTGGAGAGGTAACCCAGAAAAAAATCCACCTAATATATATTATCAAAAATGAAAACCAATCCAACAGTTCATTTTCTGAATTCATCACTGACAATTTAAGGAACTGAATTACTCAGACCAAGACAGAAAGTGCAACCTGACCAAAACTTCACATTTATTCCCCGACCAACATAATCAGAATTAGTTTTTAGGATTTTGAGAAATACATGCCTACCTCCTATAGGCCAGACAATCTAGCACATGCTTTAAGCACACCATCTCCAAACCCTATAGTAACCTTTAAGATAGGGCTATTTCATCCCCATGATACAGAGCAGGAGACTGAGGCTCAAAACCAAATGATGATGTGCATTCATTCACTCAGCAAGTATCTACTGAGAACCTTCGTGTTCCACAACACCAGGTGTTCAGAAGTGAATGACACAGGCACATTCACACCCAAATCTGAGTGGAATGCCAATGTCTTTGCTCCTCCCAGTGGTTTTGGAAAGGAAGTAAATAAGTCACATTGGAAGCTACTCGACTTGGAGATGAATCAGAAGCCAATTTCTGTATTCTACATTGTCCTGAAGAGATGAGATCTTCAGGAGAACTCATGTTAATTAACCACAAACCTAGACCTAGAAGGCAAGTTTAGAGTTGGGTTTCTATTGGTTGGTCTGCTAGCCAACCTAGTTAACAGGTCAGCTACACAGAAGTGTGAAAATCATACTTCATGAGGCATGAGGCCTAGTACTTAATAAAATTTTCAATATTTGAAAAGAAATTGCAAGAGATTGGTTTTTCTGATGCACAGTGTTCCTAAATCATTTTTCTCTTTTCCACAATCACATTCCAAAACTATCTCATAGGTGCTGGGCTATTATGTGTACAGGGCTACATTCTTTATATAAAAATGTTAATATCTATGCAAAAATGAATATCAACCCTTTACTCAGTCTCTAGAAAGGAAAAAAACTAGGTGATTTACAAACAAATAAACAAAGTCCTTTATCCACTGCAAAATAAGAGTGTAGAATTTATAAACAAAAATGAAATAAACTTATTTAATTTCTAGTGTTTCTGATATTTATAGCATGATAAATGTCTCTTGGCTAGAAAGTCATTCACCAAAGACACCATAATTCTAAGAAATAGTCAGTTGCATAAATGCTTACATATTTTAAACTGCCTCAGGCAGCCATATAAATAAGATATACTCAAGCACAAAAAAGAGCATATAGAAACCAGGGGAGAAATAACATATTCACCAAAGTCAATATTTGCTACTCCTCCATTAGAAATACTTCGCTTAAAAAAATAAATGAAAGGCAACTTTCATTTAAAAAATAAAACATATAAGACCAGACTTCAGCACAGTCTCAGCAATCAGTAAGGTCAGCCACCTCCTTTGTAAAATGGGGCAGCGGGTCCCTGTGGTGCATCAGTTAGCACGTTCGGCTGTTAACCAAAAGGTTGGTGGTTCGAACCCACCCAGGGATGCCTTTGTTACTCTTTGGAAGTAAAATGGGGCAGAAGGGGAGGGTGGTTAAGAGATTCAAACCTGTTTCATGAATTGCAAACCTGTTTAATGAGTTTCCTACATCCAGGAATCATCAGTACCATCAACACATGGATCCCGTGTTGTGTGTGCTGAACCAGAGGCTGCTCTGGAGACATCCTCTGCATCAACCCCTTTAATCCTCACATCGACACCACGAGGCAGGTACCGCTATTCCCCCTTCATAATGAAGAGGAAACCAGGCTGAGGAGAGTTAAATAATTTTACCACTCAACAATTACATGAACACTAGGCAAGCCAGCTTCAGAACCCACACTTCTGACCACTATTCCCTACTGCTGCTCACACCCAATACGTAAATAAGGCCTCTCTCAAGGCATGCCTGAGAAGGCTTTGGGTTCAGATCTACTCCCTGCAAAGAAACTAAACAACAACATAATATCTCTGCCTTTAGAAACCAGAACAAATTTCCACCTGCAATGGAGAAAAACACAACACCAAAATCCTGTCAAGCAGGTTAACATTCCTCTAAAATTTTCCAGAATTTTGTTCTCTCTCATACTATGTTCATGGTTTCTACCACATTCACACGCCCCCATACACTAGTTGTACTTATTTTAAAAATCAACTCAGTTCTTTCAATTCAATGAACTTGTTTTTAAAGGAAATTTCACATTAATCCAGGAATGAAAAATTGGTATCAATTTAGGCAAACAGACCACCTAAAATGTAAGTTGACATGACACTTTCCCACTAGATGCAGACATGACTTCACAATTCATCTCAGCACAAGTGTTCTAAGCAGTCTATATCTATTAATCACCAGTGATATACAAATGATATCTACTACCCACTACATGGAATCTAGTCTTCTTTCTGGATAGAAGAGAAGCTTGACATTTTTAAGTTGTTGTACTTTTTTTTAAATTTCTATCTGCCTAAGCTTTTTTTGAGTAATAAATGCCCAACATCAGAACTCAGGCTGCTGTTTCCTGACTCTTCTTCCTGCCTGGAGAAACTATCTGCAAAGGCTCTGTCAGTTAAAGAAGCAAATCGTCTTCCTCTCTGATGAAGCACAATGCAATCTCGGTCAAGAGCTACTGAAATTGAACTAGAAAATATCAATTGAGCGGCACTGTTTGGACTTGGCACAATCATAGCCTTTGTCGATGAAAGAAAACATACATTTTACGTGACTATAAGAAGCCCCAAAAACATCTATTCAAACTGACAGTTGTGGAGCTAAAAAAAATAAACCAGCCGGCATCCTATATCTTTGATGTTTACTGGACCACATTTCTGGACCCTAAAAAGTAGAGATCAGCAAGTCTTTCAGGCTGTAGGAGTCCCAGGGTGGCCCTGCCAGGCCTTGGGCACTATCAGAGGAAGGGGAACAGAGAACAGAGCAGTAGCAGGAGAAAACACAGCAGGGCTCACTCAACAATTCCCAAAGACATCCTCCAAAGCCAACCAGGAAACGAGTGTTTATTTGTTGGTCTGAAAAATACTCAAAGTTAAGTGCCAAGGGCACAGTGGGCGAAATCCATAATGTCTGAAACACATCTACTGGGTGCCTACTTTGTGATCTTTTCTTGGAAGCAGCAAAGAAATGCTGTCCAGGGAGCACAAGATAATGACCACGAGCCCCCAGCAAACTCATTCTTTCATTCTGCAAATACTTCATCTTTTACATGCTAAGTGCTGGGGCAAAGCAGTGACCAAAAAAAAGAATCAAACTCCTGACTCTCAACAAGTTAGTGTCCTAGATTGGGAAATAAAAAGCAAAACAGAAATTTATCACAGCATAAGTGATAGAAGGAAAACAAAATTTGAAAGCACAAGTGTGATGATGGCGATGTAGGGGGAATAGAAACCAGGGTAGCTCAAGTTGACATTTGACCCCTATTTTAGAGACGGAGAAATAAATTTAAATTGTCATTCAACTTTGCCAATGTCACATGAAATATGTCATGTCAGAGCTAGTATTTGAACCCATAGCTACCTGGCTGTAGGGTCAATCCAGGCTCTTGATCATGATGGCACAATGCCCCGTCTAGCCCTGTGCCTGCTCCTCAGACCTCACTGAGTCACTCTCGTCAGGGGCATGTGGATGCACAACGTCCACTGGCAATTCAGAGGTAGTGATACATACTTGGTCCAGGCTGGAACGTTCCTATTCTGAAGCCCCCTTTGCATCCCACTCCAGGGCCTGGAACTTTTGTGTTTCCCACACATCTTCTTCATGGAGCTGTCTATCCAGGAAAGCACAGTAACCGTTGTGGAAGTGCGTGCTCACCAACAGCAGCAAGGCCAAGCCAAATGGACCCCAGCTGCTCAGCAGCCCGCTTTCCAACAAGCAAAGTACAGGCATCTTCCCAGCCAATGCCTGTTATCAATCAACTTAATGACAAAGAAGACAGCACAGCACTCTCAGCAGCCATGCAAACTGCACTTTCTCAAAAGGAAAATCCAAATGCTCGTTGTGAATAACTGCTTTAAAGCCTCTGGTGTTCATGTCATTTTTAATCAACTGATCTCATTTAGAGCTAGGAAGGCTGGAGGGGTGGGGCAGAGCACAGATAAGAAACACTAAAGGACAATGAATCTCAAGAAAATAAGTCAAAGACACATGCAATGAGTCAGCTACAACATGTACTACAGTGTAAGCTCCGTGAGGGCCAGGATCTGCCCAGTTTACTGTTCTGTCCTTGGTGCCTGAAATAGGGTGCCTGGAATACAGTAGGTGAGAGGTATCTGGGGAATAAATAAAAATTCTTTACAATAGCAAAAAATTAAAAACAAATTAAAGGCTAGGAGACCAGAAAGCAAAGACGAAACTAAGGAAAACTAAAGAAAAACAAGATGGAAATTCCTCAAAAAATTTAAAAAAGAACTGCCATATGACCCAGCAATTCGACTTGTGGGAATTTATCTGAATAAAAAAAAAAAAATAATTTGAAAGGTATGTGCACCCCTATGTTCACTACAGCATTACTAGTAATAGCCAATATATGGAGGCAACAAAATGCCAACCAACAGATGAATGAATAAACATGATACAAATATACAATGGAATATGATACATCAATTAAAAAGAAATCTTGCCACTTGCAACAACATGGATAGACCTAGAACAGGGGTGTCAAACTCATTTTCACCGGGGGCCATATCACCCTCGCGGTTGCCTTCAAAGGGCTGAATGTAATTTTAGGACTGTATAAATGTAGCTACTCCTTAAATAGAGGTAAGGAGCTCAGCGATGCCGTCGGGTAGAAACAAGGTGCCAGGCAGGATAAAAACAAGGTGGAGGGCTGGATTCAGTCTGTGGGCCTTGTGTTTGCCACCTGTGACCTAGAAGATAAGCTAAGTGAAATAAGTCAGACAGAAACAGACAAATTCCATATGATCTCATATACATGTGGAATCTAAACAAACAAAACAAATAAATAAACAAAACAAAAACACACCCAGAGATACACAGAGCAAGCTGATGGTTGCCAAAGGTAGAGAGATGGAGGAATGGAAATTTTAAGGAAAGGAAAATGTGTTTAATATTAAAGAACTTTGGACAAGACTCAGCCAACCACCTCCTATTTTATGGGACAGTCAGCTCTTAGTTATTGACATGGAAATTGTGGGCTATAGCATTTCAATTCTACATTTGCTAATAACTAAGACTAAGGCCATTTGTGTGTCACCTCAACTTTATATCAGGTAAGGGATGCTCAGGAAACACAAACTTGAAAGAAAAAAAAACCTTTTCATGAAATAAACGGTATCAACACTTAAGAGTTAAGTAACCAAACTATGCAACTATGCATTAGCACATATCGACCTGAATATACCTTTAAGAGAAACAATTGGGTATAACTGACATTCCCCCTTGACTGAGATGTTTCAATGAAATGGTGATTCAGTCCATATTTCTAAGCACCTCCTACAGACGAGCATTGTTCTAGGATCATACAATATAAGAATGAGTAAAATTGATTCAATCCCTGTCAATCTCACTTTTTATCTACAGAGTACAAAAAGATCATGAACAGATCAGCAATTAAATGAAAATGTAACTTGCAAATGTGGTTGAATGTTAGAAGGCAATAATCAGAGATAAAATGAAGAGAAATGAGAGGAAGAGGTAGTAACTATTCCTGCCACTGAGAGGCAGAGCTGAGCCTGTGTGCAACTCTGGACTGACCTGGCATGTGGCAGATACTCAACCATCCCACCTACAGGATGACGCACTAAACGACCAGGGTCCCTTCTGCTCACATCTTGACAAACTGATAAGAAAGTATGGAAGACTGTTCATGAAGGCACCACCAAGAAGTTCAAACCATGCAAGAACCCAGGACAGAATGATGAATAGACCAGAAAGATATAAATATATATTCATCTAACAACCAAACCTCAAAATATATGAAGCAAAAACTACATAATCCCACCTACTCTATCTCCTAACTGTGCTATAAGACCTGAGAATGCATGTTAAGTACCTGGCATACAGCAGGTACTCACAGTGATTCAAAGGGCTGCCCAAAGGTGGGAACAAGAGCAGTCTCATTCTCTTGAGGGACCACCGCTTGCCAGACCCTATGCCAAATGCTGCTCACACATCAGATTCTCACAACAACCGTATGAGGCACAAGAGTAAAGTCAAGTCCAAAGATATTAGATATGTGGCAATGTCAGAGACTTAGGAAAGGCACACAACCTCGTTTTATACCCCCTTTATGCCTCCTCCTGTGCTGCACCCAGCTTCCCATGAGGCCAGTCATGAAAAACAGGACAAGACATATGCCATTCTGTCAACTCTGTGTAACAGATTAAATTCCTTAATTAGCCTTACGTGTTCCTTGACAGTTTCCCCAGTTCACAAAGCACACACATGCTTTTTCTAGGAGGTTCTGGGTCATGCTGATTTCACTGAGAACTGGGAGCAGACTGAGAGCCAAGATCAATTCTACTTTCACAGGCAAGCAGATTCTAGAGCTTCCCTTTCAAAGAGACCGGCTCCTTACACTGGGAAGAGGTTGCCTAGATGAGCAATGGCATTTGGAGGGGGGTAGACAACACCTAGGACAGGAGGGCACAATGATTCCCAACAATACAAACCGAAGACATAAACAATGAAGCAGCCACAAGGATGGAGCTGGACTATGAGATCCATGAGGGCAGGGTCCTGTTACGCTCACTTGTTCGCTCCCGGGTACCAAAAACAGGAGTGTTTAGAAAATAGTACATTATAAATAAGTATTTGAAGAATAAATCGAAGCATTAAAAAATGAAAAAAGTAAATGTCCAACATTGAAATAATAGAAAAATAGATATTGGTCCATTAGTTGAGGGCCCCTTTTGCAGTTGTTAAAAATTATGCATAATAGCAGATAAGAGGTACTGTCTATCACGAACCATGATGAAAAGGAAGACTTAAAGAAATGGGAAATGTTCACAATATAAAGTGAAGAAGCAGACTGTGAAACGTCATGGACAGTATGCCCTTTCTATCCCTGAATACATACCTCATCTTTCCTACACGTACAGAAAAAAGAACTACAAGGGTGAAGAGCAAAATGTCAAGTCCCAGTCATCTCAATATTATGAGATGATTTTTTTCCTTTTTTAACTTTATTTTTCAATTACAGTTTATATTCAATATCATCTTATATTGGTTTCAGGTATACAACATAATAGTCAGACAGTCATATGCTTTACAAAGCGATCCCCCCAATAAGTCTAGTGCCCACCTGGCATGCTACATAATAGTTATTGCAATATTATTGACTATATTCCCTATGCTACACTTTAAATCCCCATGAATATTTTGTAACTGCCGATTTGTACTTCTTAATTCCTTCACCTTTCTCACTCAGCCCTGCAACCCCTGCCCCCTCTGCCTCCATCGGTCTGTACTCTTTTAGATTATGAGATGAATTTTTTAATGTTCTTCACTTTCTTGTTTATAAATTTCTTTTTTATTATATAAGTTTCAGGTGTATAATAACTCAACCTACCAGTATTTCAAAAACTGCCTTTTCCCTATCTTATATGTGTTCATAAAATATTCTGTAACAAGTAGGAATTTGTTGGCTAACCTAACTTCTACCTCCGTGACATCAGTAGTTGTATGGTAAACCTCCCCTCCTTAGACAAGAGGATTCTGCAGCTGGCCCAACAGGCTTCTGACCCTTTACCCGGTGACAAATAGGAGCTAGTTACTTTAGAACAGTGGTCCTCAACTGGGGTGGGATGAGGGGTGGAGAAAGTGTCCCCCAGGAGACATTTAGCAATGTCTGGAGATTCTTTTGGTTGTCCCAACTGAGGTGGGGGTGCTAGTGAAATCTATTGAGTAGAGGTCAGGGATGCTGCTAAACACCCTACAATGCACAGGATGGCCACCCACAACACAGAATTATCTGGCCCAAGAACATCAATAGTGCTGACACTGAGAAACACTACTTTAGAGTATTAGGATGAAAACCACACTGTGGGGAGTCGAAAAGCCTTTCCTAAATATAAGTAAGAGGAAAGAGGAATTAACCGTACTTAACATGTTTTGTTACTAGAGGAGCAAGTTTTCAGAAGCACAGAGATGGGGCACATTTTTCTTCTGAGGGTCCCCTAACAGCAGCACTGTCCAGAGCACGCTCGGTAAGTGTCCCACCCCTCAGGAAACACAGAGCTAAACCACAGAGAAAATTCCAACCACGGAGTCAAGCATAGATCGACTTGAAGAGCAGTCCTGACAATGGCTAACACTCAGCATCTGCAACATGAAGTGTACAGCACTATTTATTTAATTACTGTATGTCTCACACAGGACAAGGTTTATGAAACTTTGCACGCTGTCCAAGACACACAAGAGCCACAGTATTGGGAGGTGATCTTCTAAGTACAATGGAGACACTCAAACATGTCGGCGCATGGTAACTGCTTACCTTCAAGCTCACTGCCAGTGAAGCCAAGGAAGGTCAATTCTTATATGGACCAGTTGCCATCTCCTGGAGAAAGCTGTGTCCCATGAACTAAGCCTAATCCTCCAGCCTCATTAGGTCTGGTCAGGACACGCTATCACCAGTAAACTGCTAACTGTACAAGCACATAAATAAACCACTGGTACCATCTATCACCAAAATTTTTTGTCCAAGTCCTAAAAAATCATTTTCAGTAAGACAAAATATAAAGATTTTTTTTAAAGCAGAAATCCAAAAGGGGTAAGATTACCTCTGCTGAGACTGGGAATCAGTACGAAAGAACCTAATCAACTAAACCCTACCAAGACTCCAGATGGTCTGTTAAGTATTTTGGGATTTTTTATCTTATAGCCAATACACCCATCTGGTAGCACAAAGAAATTTTGTTTTTCCTTAAAAAAAATGAGAAAGAGAATGTCCAAATACACCAGTGTAATTGAGGTTGATGAATAGGGCTCTGAAAGTGACGGCAATGCAAAAAGAAATATAAACATTCACACAGATAAATGTGTAATTTATCTGAGCTATTAAAGTCAACAGAATCATATAAACTTTTTACTAGACAACTCCACAGCCAAAAATATAGGTTCAAGTTGCTGAATCATTATTCAGATGTAAATAGGATTCCTAAAACTTTTATTGGTAGTTAAAATTAGTTTACAACACAAAGTAAACAAGGAAAGCAGGCCATAAAGCCAGAGGTGAAAACCCCTTCCAAAGCTCCCATCTGACAAAGATGCTCACTTGCAAATCAAGAGTTAGAACAACAGAAAGCAGCTGAAATGACTGCACTAATAAATTTCAAAGCAAAACTCAACTGTGCATTGATGACGAAATGTTTATTTAATTTGAATAAATGTTCACACTAGTACTCAAAAACATTCCACAGAGAAGAACACTGCTTGTTAGAAATACACGTACTCTAAAACAAAACTTCGTCCTCACTCAGTCATCACCCCCAGGTTCACGGTCTTCCTCCTGAGAACTGCAGATACATCCAAGGGTTGGATAACTACTGCATCCTATTAAGTCAGGTGCCAAACTTCCCTTCTCCTGGCCAGGGCTCAGTCACTCCTCACTCTTTTTTGGCTGCTTCTCAGCAGTTTTGTGCACAACTCTCCACTCTACTCTTCAAACATGAGTCTCATTCCACAAAAATCTTGTATTACATGTTCCCGCTAATGTTTCGGGGTACGCGGTGATGACCACTTCTGTAAGACTTTGCTGGCATTCCGTGATTAGCATTACGGGACATGCAGCCTCCACCCTTTAGCCTCCTTGGTTCAGCTTTGTAACTTTCATGCATCAAAAGATCATTTCTCAACAGCAGTGTACAGCTCAGTTTTTCATACTTTCACTGTGTAACACCACATTTCCACAGGAAAACAAAATTAGCAGGCACTGTAATCCCTGGTATTACAGGTTTGTTTAGAAAAGACAGAAGTAAGGACTAGAAGAAATCAAGAGAAACCAGAGATGCCCCTTATTAAGTCTGTCGTAATAAAACCCAGTGCCCTGTTTATTAGGACCTCCAGGCTATTATTTGTAAAGGGTGTTCTTTATTCTTAGTCCGATTCTGACAAGGCAGAACACAGAGTGCTGGCTGAAATAATGGCTTATGGACACAAAGCAAGACCCAAATCCCAAATCCCAGGCTCTGCCAATTAAACTGTCACCAGCCATATGATTGAGAAAAAAAATTAATTAAAACATTCTTAAGTATAACTCTGCTCATGTATAAAATAGGACAATCTACTTCTGAGGAGTACAAGCAAAAACGCTTGCACTGCACTTAACAAGCCTTGTTGTCATACTCACTGAGCCCAAAACTGGCACCAGGTTCTTTCAAACTCACATCCTGGTGCTCCTTCATCACATCACTGGACTACATTAAACCTGTATGCATTTCTTAGCTTGTGGGCTTGCTGAGGCAGTTCAAGAAAGACATCCTTTACTTTCTCATTTAAATAAGTAATTACTACAGCAAATATCAGAATGTTCAAAGTGGAGATTGCCCCCACACCCTGCCCCTCCCGCACTGCCAACCATTCTTCTTCTCATTTGGAGTTTGAAATACACAAAGAGCACATGAAAACATTCTCTTGGGAAACATTTGAGTGATATGCCATTATTCTTCCAATAGAGGGTAATGGAACCTAATAGAACATTTTCTACGCCCTCTCTCTGGAAGCGCATCCCAGATGGCCGCCGAAAGAGTGCCTGGAGTGTGTGCGCTGCAGCAGAACGCCTAGGAGGTACAGGCATTCCCCTGGTACATTAGCTCGGGTTCAAACCAATCAAATACCTGCTGGTAGCACAAAATTAAATTTTTTTTGTCTCAGGATAGAAGAATTTAGATATTCCAAGATGTATACTAAGGAAAAAAATTTTCTCCTATACCACAAGAAGTAGGGAGTATTTCATTCTTCCCCACAGACCCTCTTGCTGCCCAGCTTTCATCCCCCCTTCTTATGGGGACCGTGTGTACCCTGATAGTGGCAGGCTAAGCATCTATTCTATCTGGATCTTTGGAGCCTAGGGCTGTGCCTGGAACACATGAAGTCAAGGCATCCAAGGATGGAAAGGATGGGTTCCTTGGGGATGCCAGGGAATCCATAATGGTTACCTGCTGTTGAGTTCAGCAAGGATTCAGTTATGAGGGCCAGGCTATGGAACAAGGCTGGCATGGGTAATGAACCCACTGCTACATGAGTCTATTGGGATTATTTTAATCTCAGAAAGTCCTCATCTTCAGTGTGGTTCACTATACTCTACAACAGTTTCCTTTACTACTTCCACTATTAGAATATTCTCAGGTGACCAGGATCAGCTTAGTCAAGCATTAAGTTTCCCACTCAAAAAAAAAAAAAAAAAAAAATGGTGGTGGGGCCTGGTCAGAATCAGGACA
This sequence comes from Micronycteris hirsuta, assembly GCA_004026765.1. Taxonomy (NCBI): domain Eukaryota; kingdom Metazoa; phylum Chordata; class Mammalia; order Chiroptera; family Phyllostomidae; genus Micronycteris; species Micronycteris hirsuta. Next base: position 23,231 of record PVJI01002018.1, read on the forward strand.
CTTGATAAGGGAACATCTCAAGGCATTGAATGCATCAAACAATCAGTGGTATTCAAAAGGCAGTCTAGCCCTGCCTGGGTGGCTCAGTTGGTTAGAGCTTCATCCCAATATGCCAATGTTGCAGGTTCAATCCCCAGTCAGGGCAAATGTTAAGAATCAACCAGTGAACACATGAATATGTAGAACAATAAATCAATGTTTCTCTTTCTTGCTCGCTCTGCCTCTGCCTCTCTCTCCTTTATCTCCATAAAATCAATCAATAAATTTTAAAAAATGTATGGTAGTATAACAGGGCACTTAACAGCACTAGCTCCAAAGACATTCAGAGTTCGAACTGCTGTATCTGCCTCTGAAAGACCTAGATGAACGTAACAGTTAACTACATGCGTAGTGACTCAGTTTCCCTCTCTACAGAAATAATGGTGTTGACCCTCCTTTGGGGAGTTATGAGGACTGAATTAGATAGTATGGCATTTGGTATATCTGGCATGTAGGAGAACTGCAATTATTGTTTCGGGAAAATTAACCCCCATAATGGTTTGAATGAGAATAAAATGAAAGACGAGAACTGTTCAAAAACTGCCATTCCAAGCTGTCTGTGCCTACTTAAGGAAAATGGTTGGCAGATTCCTATAATACAAAACCTGTGCTTACCATATGACCCAGCAATTGTACTCTTGAGCATTTATCTTAGAAAAAAATGAAAACTCAGTTTCACTCAGAAACTTGTACAGGAATGTTCATAGAAGCTTTAACTGTAAAAGCCAAGACTGGAAAACTCAGATGTCCTTCAACAGATGATTGGTCAAGCAAACACGTATATCCACGCCACGGAAAACTACTCAGCAAAGAAAAGGGACCAACAACTTGGATGAACCAGAGGAATTATGCTGAGTAAAGAAAGCCAATCCCAAAAAGTTATATGCTGTGTAACTGTAATCACATAACATTGTTGAAATGACAACGAATTTGTGACAGCCAGGGGCGAGGGAGGAGGGCAAGGGCTCACTGCGGCTACAAAAGGGTAGCACGCGGCATCTCTGTGGTGATGGAACAGTCCTGTAAACTGATTATAGTGACGGTTACCTAAATCGACACATGATAGAAATGCACAGAAACACACACACACACACACACACACACACACACACATAACTGAGTATGTGTAAAACTGGTGAAATCTGAATAAAGTCTGTAAATTTGACAACATCAAGTTCCTGGTTTTGATACGGCCCTTCAGAATGCACCATCAGGAGAGACTAGTGAGGGGCCGTACAGCACCCCATGGAGAAAAAAATGTTTCAAATGGAAGTGTTTCCAGATGTGTAATTCCAAGGAGAGTTCTGAACAAAGAGGCAAATTAAATGATCTATTGCAGATAATCAGGAGTAAGCCATATTTACCCCAAAAGAGCAGCCATCTCTTTGGAGATAGATGCGAACCCTACCTGTGTCTGTAAAAAGCAGGTGGCATTTCACAGGACCCACACACAGTGCTTTAGGACTAAGGAGTCTGGAAGTAGGATGAGTATCCTAGAGGCAAGCAAAATAAGCCTACTCTGCCTGATTTAAGAAAAAAAAATTTACTGAAAAGTATTAGGTAGCTCAGCTCCCAGGATCACTAGGTAGGACAGATCAGAGATTAGCAACCTGGCAAGAACTTCCAAAGTTCAAAGACCACATATTATCTATGGCTGCTTTCATTCTGCAACAGCAAAGTTGAGCAATTCCCAAAAAAGACCCCATGTCCCACAAAGCCTGTAATATTTATTATCAGTTCTTTACAGAAAAAAAAAATTGCCAGTGTCTGGCTACATAATAGATAACCAAGTTCAAGAACTACGCCAGCTGAGGCACTGAGGGCCCTCCACTGCCACCAGGGTCCTTATAAACAGGAACTTATAGCCACTGCCCAAATGGCTTTTTCTCTGTCTTCACAAAACTAGCAACAGGCCCAAAGCCTGGTGCAGATGCATGTAATTGATGGAGTCCAAGTCCCCTGCCCCAGGCACTAGCTGCAGAAGAGGCAGGACTCACATAGCAGGAAGGCCAGCCCGGAAAGGGCTTTCAGACAGAAGGCAGCCAAACACAGCAGGGCCGTGGAGTGTGGACAAAGCCATCAACCACAACCGGACTGGATAGTTTTTATTCTCTGTGGTTCAACCCAAACACTGGGTTTTCTGCCAACTTAACCAATAAGAGGTGTTAATTGTTGTCAATATTTGCTAAGTCTTGGCTTCCATTTGTTTACTTTCATCTTCAGCTTTCCCTTATATCTATGATGCTATATTTTTATCCCTGGTCTGAATATGTTTCGATTTTTTTAAATGCTCTTCATTTGGTAGGAGAAAATGCAATACCCAAGCTCAGGAGCCTCTTCAATTGTGTGCATTTATGAAGCTAATTTTGAAAGACAAAGTAAACCAGGCAGCCCTAATGTTTTAACTTCCTAGCAGCAAATGGATTCTATCAACCATAAAGCAACACCACCTTCTCTCACTGGAATGACTTAAAGACAAATGAGTATCTTGTCTATTCAAAGCATGAGGCAAAAAGTTCCAGCAATCTAAAGCTTATGTAAGAAATAAAAAGGAGGGAACAGGTGGCATTTTCAATCATTATCTCCTTCAAAATATCCCTTTTGATTCCATAAATCTTTGATATCATGTATTATTCCTAGTATGCCATCTTGCACCCAGGATTTCCAACTCAAAGATTTCTTACAGTTAAAGAAGGCAAACTATTGCCAACTGGGATAGAGTTTGAACAATTGGGGGTAGGGGTACATAGTCTTAGTGCTGAAGCTAAATCTTACAAGATTCAAGTTCAAGGCCCATAAAAAACAGTCATCTCCCAAAAATCCACTGAGTTTTAGAACCACTATTGAATTCCCTTCAGCAGCTTTTAGTTCTCCCCTGGATTAGTTGACTTAACTCTATCAACTCAGAGATGAAAATCTATCATCACACATTGGCCACCCCTTTCTTTGGAAATAATACATGGAACTTCTACTTGTAACAAGTCACATCAGTTTCACAGAAAGGTTTCACAATACACAAAAAATAGAACCAAGACTTGTGAGACACAATGTCTGAGACCTAACGCTCAAAAGTTAACTTTGGCACATCTGCCACAAATGATTTTCCAGAGCGGAACAGAGGCCTGGCACAGTAGGTGATACCTCTTTACCGGCTCCAGGAACTCCGGGGCACATAATTAGCACCCAATTAGTTATTAATAACTTAATATCCACACATCTGCTGAAACTCTGGAGATGCACAGTATGATTTCACTGTGATCGTGATCATCGCTGTTGGAGTAGATACTATATACATAATGGATGTGATTCTGCAGAGCCCAAGGCAGGGAGGAGGATCAGAAGCCTCATCTTTGCTTTCTACATGGTGTAAATGGTCAACTCAGAAAAAAGGGTGTCCAAAAAAAAAAAGAAAAGGAAGAACAAGAAAAAAGGGTACCCTAGTTGATCTGAAAGAATTAAACCTATCCATTATATCACACAATCAAACTGACCACATAATAAGCATTTACTGACTGCCTATTAACGCACTCACTGTGCTGGGTTACAGAGATGCCTTAGGGTGCTGCTCCGAAGGCCAGCATACCGATAATTATTCTTTTTTTTTTTTAAAGATTTTATTTTTATTTCTTTTTAGAGAGAGGGGAAGGGAGGGAGAGAAGGAGAGAAACAGCAATGTATGGTTGCCTCTCACATGGCCCTCATGGGGACCTGGCCCGCAACCCAGGCATGTGCCCTGACTGGGAATCGAACCAGGACCCTCTGGTTCCCAGCCCGCGCTCAATCCACTGAGCTACACCAGCCAGGGCCGATAATTATTCTTTATAAAGCCGTTATTACACACCAGGAACATATCCTAAACACTTTAAACACACGTATTACTTCATCTGTTATATCATTTACTCCTCACAGCCATCCTATGAGGTAAGTCTAATTACTAACCACCATTTTACAAATGGGGAAACTGAGACACAAGGTCATGTAATTTGCCAAAGCTCACAAAACTACACGCAGCACAGCAGTTTTCAAACTCAGTTTGGTCAACACTACGGCCTTTGCTTTTAACTACTATGCGGGCGTTAACCACTTTCCTCTAAGGCTTTCTACAAAACTCCACATCAGTGGGTTTCTAAGGCTAAGGAGGGGTCCTGAGTAAATCTGTTCCCGAAAGTACCTTCACAGGGCCTGAGTGGGAGTCATTAACATTGACTTTAGATGAGCTGCTTCATCTTTGTATCATATTGTTTCTCATTTTGATAATGGAACTCGTATTTGTGTTATCTGTAAGCACAAAGACACCTCTTCCAACACCCGCTACCTACCCACTTCCAAAATTAAACATCTGACTATAGTTACTTCAAGTTCCCTTATCCAGAAATGGGAGATGTACCTACAGGCTCTTGTGTGGAATTTGGAAACACAAATCAATTTCATGCCCATTCTTTCAAGGATGATCCAATCCCTCACTGCCGGAGTAAGGAAAAGAGATTAAGGATGGAGATACGGAAGAGGGAGAACTCACCCTCTGATTACAAAATACATGTTTCTATGAGGTCTCTAAACAACCCTAGCAGTTGGTTGCACCCAATCCGAAGCATTTTAAAAGACTGATGAGAAAAATATTAAGTTATTTTTCCAAACTTGCGTGGAATATGAACACTCAGAATCATCTTCTATTGCATTTTCAGTGTTCCTTGCTTACAAGGAAAGTTTTACCTTCAGACTAATAAGTATCAGAGCACGGGTAGGGGTGGGGATCATGGTTTTTAGCTTGATGAAAATGCTGGCTAGTCACTGTATTGTACAGAGGCTACACGGCCAAACCTGAGTTGTCAAGATGGCACCTTTAGTATATGTTTAACATAGCTATAAGCAACAGCTACCTAAAACAATGCAAACAGATACTGCCTGAGCACTTCCAAGGAATTTATTTAAAGAAAGAAGGAGAGGTGTAAAGGTTTAGTTTGAAGGATTATCATAGCACTCATCGCAAGATCCAAAACTGTAAGCACCACTTTCTTTAACAATAAGATAGTTAAATAAAATCACAGTACAAGCATTAAATCAAAGACTCCTGTGCAGTCAATTCTAGAGGTTTTAGAAGAGTATTTAGCGGCCTGGGACAACTTGTGAAATAAGCAGTTCCATGAAAAGGGCAGACTACAACACAGTACAACAGTATTCATTTTCCTCCAAAAAAAATCGGAGAGACATACCTACGTACACACATACAGACAGGTATTCAAGGTAACTGACGCAAAGAAATGCACTTTACCTGCATTTATAACAATGGACATATGTACCTTTTATATTAGGAAAATCTTTCTCAGATACCTTACCATATCACCCTCTTTTATTTCTACTTATGGAAAAATTACAGTGAACATTAAAATAAACAGAAGCCCCACGCCCCCACCTACTCAATGCTCAGGGCCAGCCTCATTACAGGATGCCCACTCACATTCCCTCCTTGCATATTATTTAAAACCAATCTTAATTATATTTTATCCATAAATATTTTTAAATACAGGACTCTTTTTTTTTAATCCATGAAAGTATTATCACTCCTGAAAAACTTTAAATAGTTCCCCAATACTGTCCCCATTTCCAGTCAGGGTTAAAATTTCTAAATTGAATCAGGATCCAAATGACGTCCATACAGGGGTTGGTTGGTGGGACTTTTAAAACCTTTAATCTATAGTTTTTTCCTCCCCATTTCTCTTTATTTCCCATTTGCAATTTTTTTATGAAGAACCCCAGACCTTTAGCCAGTCTAGAATCTGCCTATTATATTTCTATGATGCTATTTCTCATGTTTTTCATTCCTTTGTAATTCCTGAAAATTGGTACTTAGATGTTTGAAATGACTCAGGTCTTTTCTGTTTCTGTTAGGGGATCAGCGGCGGGGGGGGGGGGGGGGGGGGGGGGGGGGGGGGGGGGGGGGGGGGGGCGGTGGAGCTGGTGTTGCAAGACTACTTCCCAGGAGGTGCCATGCTGCACCATTCTGAGCTAGGAGCTCAGAATATCTGATTGTCATCAAGTGTTAAGTGTTGATGGCCTGTGCCTACATCCCTCGATTCCTTAGTGGGCTGCAAAGCAGCCGTCTTTTATGTCCCTCACTCAGTTTTCATTTTTAGCTTTAATTTCAGAGGGAAAAAAACTCTCTTCATTTTCTACTTGGTTATTCAGCATTGAAAGTTACTCTTAATTTTAAAAATATACACATTTAAACATCTAGGTTTCCACCACATACAGAATCACCAAAACTCACAACCAAAAGCTTTGTTATTTTCAAGTCAAATCTGGAGTTCAAGGAATTGTCCAAAAGGTCATAATGGACACACTTGGGTTTTACATCCACTCAGTTTTTAAAAAGGGCAACAATGAGCAGATGCGTGGAGTTTACACAGAGAACTCAGGCCTTGCTCTGGCTCCACAGTTCCCCGCTCACAAAGCAGACCTGTCCTGGGGGTGGCGGACCACCACCGGCTCTCGGATGCAGACCACTCCTCAGTTGCTCTCCCAGAATGGCCAGAGGCCCTTGGGCTGCCCCCGAAAGGGACGCAGCATCTGTGAGCCCAACAGAAGATCCCCGGAGGCCGGGCAAGAAAGGTCCTCAACAGGGCAGCAAAGCAGAGAGAACTAACAAGCTGTACATGAGGAAAATGGAATCAGCAGTCTGAATTCAATTTAACGATGGCTTTACAGTTTGGAAAGCTGATGGCAGAGCTAGAAAAAGGAGCCCACCACAGCAGGGGTAGGGGCCTGGCTGGTGGATGACTCGAGGCTGTGAAAAATGGCCGGAAGAGCCAATTTAATAACTCAGGGTAAACACTTGAACTCCTGCCTTGGCCCATTGATTTTTATAAACTAACAATCCAGGAAAATGGGCCAAACAAAAACAGCCCCCCAGGTGAGCCCTGCCATGGCCTAGGTGACAACCATGCCAGATTTCCCTCTGGGGCTTGCAGACCAGGAGCCTGGGCATGACCTCCTATGGCCAACCAGGTCTCCTCTGCAAGCGTCCATTAGCTAAGTGTGCACCAGCCCACAGGAAAGGACCCTGAGCCATTGAGTACAAATGCAAATCCAAATTAGACCCATCCATCCTAAATCTTGGATCTTTGCAGCAGGCAAGGTTTACTTCCTGCTTTTAATTTTTCTAAAAGGCATAAGCACTCAAATTACAGCCTATGACTATGCTTCTACGTGTGGGCCCCACACCTCCCAAATTAAACAAAGGAATTGGTTTTTTTCTTAACCTTGTCAGATTTCAGAAGGCATCTGTTGACACTCCTAAATCTGGATTAAGTTTCTATATTAAATACTAATGGCCCACCTTTTAAACAGAAGCACAGACAATCTGTAGTGGGACAAAAAACAAAAGCTGATAAGCCTTCAATGAATTAGAAACATTACCTAAATGAAAGTCACAACTGAGAGATTTTTCTTTAAAAATACTGAGCATGGCAAAAGTAGGTTTATAGTTATTCATATGGAAAATAATGCAATAATTAATAAACAATAATACAGAAAGAAACTATGTTCTGGTAACTCACAAGTGTAAGCCTACAATTTTGCCCTACCCCGTACATTATTAAAAAGGGTAGCTCAGAAGAAAACAAGGAGAAATAAACATTTGCAAAATGTCTCTCCCCCAGAATAATTATTGCCTAACAACCTACCCACTGTGTAACTGTAGTCCACAGGATGACAACGATGAGCTGTGGCTTCTTGCTCTCCTGAGGATTCTACTTTGTCCCACTCAGATAAGCCACTCAGGGACAAGGGTCTTCAACTGTTTCTGTTCACTGCTGTATCTCCAATACCAAGAATACTATTTTATGGTAAGTGGTGTGTGTGTGTGTATTTGAGGAAGAGTGAGAAAAGGGAAGAAAAAAAGAAAAGAGAAAGGTTTATTCACTTCACTAGAACTTGGGGTACCTCAGAGTCGACAGGACACTCCAAAGAGATAACTGAGAGTAAAGCTTCACATTCTTTCATGTAAATGTACCTCCAATTTCTTATAAGCAGAAAACAGCCTGCCTGCATCTCCTCTAGCCAAAGCTGGCGGAGCTTTTCCTCACCTCCCATATCTCCATGCTGAGTTCTTTGGGGACCTTCCTTACCTCACCGCTGATCCGCAAACACCTTCCCACTCCAAGCACTGAAGAAAGAGGAAAGAAACTCAAAAGGCTGGAGACCTGGTTCAGTCCAGGTCCATTATACTGTATTCTGAGAGTGAACCAAGAAGAAACCAGAAGAGCCATAGAATAGCCAAAGACAAGTACAGCTCAATTCAATCACTACATTGCCTGTAAAATAACTGCCTTTAAATTCCTTAAAACCTGAAAGCCCATTTTGCAGGGTGAGTGAAGAGGAAGAATGGCTTAACAATAAAACTCAGACTCTGTACAAGACAGTTCAGGCACGTGCTCGCCACGGGCATTGAAACAGGTAACTTCTTTCCTCTGATACTCGTTGACCTCATCTATTAAATGGGATGATAATAGTATGTAGCTCCCTTTGGGGTTGCATGAGGTCTACACATGGTAATGTGCAAAAAGTACCTGGTACGGGGTCTGACCCTTTCCATATGCTCAAGAACTTGTGTACATGGAGAGAGAGAGAATAGTGACGGTGAAGATGACCAACACACATCACACCCCGGAGAGAAGGCGCTGGGAACAGTCAGGTTACATACCCATGTCATACTCTGATTTCGCCAGAGGGTAGCTTTCATTTTGGGGAAAGAGAAGACAATGATGGCTGTCCTATACCCACCAACTACACTAGCTTCATTTCCTCCCTTAAGGGCACTGTGAATTTTCATGTTCACATAAAGCGCTCAACCAGGAAATGAAGCTGTCAAATGTGGACTGTGGGCAGGAATCTCTGAGAGGGCAGACAAGTGAGGGAAACGTTTGAATGGTAAGGGTTCAAAGAAGAAGGCCGCCCTTTCAGAGTCTCCAGTGGAACGCAAACCCAATTAAAGCCAAACCTAGCATCCGTAATGCTTTGAAGGGTATCCCCCATGATACCTTCCCTGTGCCTAGTTCATGCTAAGTTTTTATTGAATGAAAAACAAAGAATGATGCAACACATCACTTAGTTCTTGGAAGAAAAAGTACCCACTCTCGAGAGTGAGCAATATTCTTCTGCTGAGCATCCAGAATTCTGCATTCATGCTTTTGTCAGCTAAAACAATGGAGACTTTTAGGTTACAGTAGTGGATTGAATAGTGTCCCCGACCCCCCATAAAGATAAGTCTATATCCTGATGCACAGAACTTGCGAATATGACCTTATACGGTCAAAGAGTAAATCTTACTTTATATGGCAAAAGATATTATTAATTTAAGGATTTTAAGAGGAGGTGTTCATCCTAGACAATCCAGATGGGTCCTACATCCAATGACAAACAAGCATCCTTACAAGAGGGAGGCCCAGTAAGATTTGACTGACAGAAGCAGAGGAGGCAGTGGGACCACAGAGACAAAAACGGAGCCACAAGTCAAGCCATGCCAATAGCCACCAGAAGTCAAAAGAGGCAAAGAACAGACTTTCCTTTAGAGCCTTAAGAGCAATCATGACGTGCCTGGATTCCAGGGCTGTAAAAGAATAAATGTCTGTTTTTAAGTTTTGATGTGGCATCCCTAAAATACTAATACAGTTTCCTCATTCACACATAAGTACAAGCTCCGGTAAGAGAACTGAGTCATCATCTCCTCCTGCTTAAATGGTCCAGGAGCCACACATGGAACCGGGCAGGTACGCAGTCAGACGCTGTGTCAGAGATGGACTAACCAGCAGCAGAGCTCGAGGCAGCTGGAGCAGGCAAGAAAGCAGGGGCAGTGTCGCAGTTACCAAGTATTTAAGGAAAACGTGGATGTCAGCTGTAAATAAGATTGCCTAATATCTGAAGTTGATAAATCAAACATATTTTATACATACATACATACACACATAATTTTTCTTTAAAAAAAAAAAATTACCTGCAAACTTGCAACCAAACAAAATCTGGGAAGAAAAGACTGCCTCTTACAATCTAACCCAGAATGCCATGAATACACAGCCTGCAAACCATGGAAACAATCAAAGCCCTCACTTCCTACCAACTGGCTCAGCTCTGGAGCAAGATTTCTCAAATGGGATTAGAAAACCACTAGGGTATTCTCCGAAGTCAACAAGTTCAAGGCTTTTTTTTATATCTATGATAAACCCAAAATAAAATATTCTCATTTAGGAACACCAAACCAGGCAAGAACTCTGATAAGTGGCAGTCAAAAAGTACTTTCATGCAATAAAACTTAAGTATCTTATGTTTGTGGGGTTTGGATAAACCCACAGGGTTCTTGCAAAATGCTTCCCCCTTTGTTAAGGTTGGCACATAAATGTGAGGAATGCACTCTATGCTGTGGTCCTGACCTTCTGCTAAACATAACAGAAAGAACGTAACGACATACAAATAGTAACTTAAATATAACTTCTACTTGAACACAAAAAATATCAGTATAATTTCCGTAACAGCATCTGAAGAAAATTAGCAATAAAATGCCTGTCTTCCTCGGCCTTTTCAGTTTTTCTAAGGACTCAAGGGGCTGGGCTGTGAATATCTTCAAATAATAACCTGGCACCATAGCTTTAAAAACAGTAGCAAAATGTTTGACAATCAAAGGGGGAAAAAAAAACTTTTTAAAAGGCAAGCAGGAGCCCTGGCTGGTGTGGCTCAATGGATTGAGTGCCAACCTGTGAACCAAAGGATTGCTGGTTCTATTCCCAATCCAGGACACATGCCTGAGTTGCAGGCCAGGTCTCCAGTAGGGGGCGTGCAAGAGGCAACCACACATTGATGTTTTTCTCCCTCTTTCTCCCTCCCTTCCCCTCTCTAAAAATAAAAAAAGGCAACCAGGAATGTTTACTTTAAATTGTGTCTTTAAAATTCCACAACACTGAGTCATAGCTCCAAGTGATAACTGAAATCTGATTACGATGCAGAGATTACACACTATTCTCTTAACGAGATGATTCCAGTCTAAATAAAAAATAATGCACAGACTTGAACGATATGATGCCTACGATAGCTATTCTGATCGCCACCACTAGGTAGGCAGATCCTGAAAGGACTAGGCTGTGTTCATGTGCCGGAGTTTTCTCTAGATGGTGACCAGCCGAGTTTCAGCTGTGACATCTGTTTGTGGTACATGGCCAACAAAGTAAGCACATATACAAAAATGTCACACCACACTGTTGAAGAAGGGCTGTGTGGAACCTGGTCAACTCCTAATAAATCTAAAATTCCACGAGTGTGTGTTCCACTCACAGATTCATTTCCTCCAGAAACTGACAAAGTACGGGAATAAAGCTCAGAAGGAACAAGAGTGCTGTGCTTGAGCTGTGGTGCTCCAGCTCTCGCACCGAGCAGGTCATGCAAAATTCTCTGGCCTTGATTTTCCTCCTTGAAATACAGCCCCTAGCAGCATGCCCTGTACACGATGAGCACTCAGTATGGATTCCTTCATTCAATCTTCTCAATTGCTTTGTGAAGTGTGTGCTATTATCCTCATTGTCCAGATGAAAAAAATAAACAAGTTAATAAGCTTCAACTAACTTGCCCAAGGTCAATCTGATAATAAGTAGTGCAAAAGCCAGAATTCAAACTCTGATCTGAGCTGGAAAATGAAACAACTAATCAAACTAGAGATGAGAAACTGGTATGGACAATCCTGTAATAGCAGAAATCTCAGTCCTGGCAGAAATACAAGGGTGTTTTTAAAACCTGAAATCCTTCATATTAACATAAAAATGTGTTAGTCCCTTAACTGCACAAAGAGCAGTGGCTGGGAGGAGATGGCCCTGCCTCTTCCATAGCAACAGACCACGTGGCAGAGAAGCCACCCTCAACCTGCACAGTCCTTTGATCAATGATATGAAGACAGATACTGGAGACTTAACCAACTGGCACAGTATACAAAGGTTGGAGTAAACAGATCACCCAATCTATCAAAGAACCAAAATTTCAAACATGCAGCAAGGTGGAACCAGACTAAAATCAACCATACAAGATTTCACCATGTTCAATATTATATTCAGATTAATCAACAAGTAAATACAGTAAAGGAGCAGGGAGAAACCAGACTGTTCAGTTAACAGAGCACTTGGAACAAAACAAATGTTTATCCCAGCATTATTAATAACAGCCAAAAAGTGGAACCTACTCAAATGTCCATTAAACGATGACTGGACAAACATAATGTGGTGTATACTCTTAAATGGTCCATGAAAAGGAAAGAAGTTCTGACACATGCAACAAGAGGGATGAACCTGAAAGCATTACGCTAAGTAAAAGGAGCCAGTCACAACAGCCCACGTATTGTAACATTTCATTTCTATAGTGTCCTAAATAGGCAAACGTATTTAAAAAAAAAATTACTAGTTGCCTACAGGTAGAGAGTGTTGATGGAAAATGGGGAGGTGACAGCTAAAGGTATGGGGTTTCTTTTGAGGGTGATGAAAATGTTCTAAAATTGATTACGATGGTTACACATTCTATGAATATAAGAAAAACACTTTAGATGGGAAAACTGCATGGTATATGAATTCTATCTCAAGGAAGCTATTACAAACAAACAAACAAAAAAATCAATCTAGAGCATTTATTTGCCTGTATGTTTAAATAGAGGTAGCAACATGCCCTAGCCAGGTGGCTCAGTTGGAGCACCATCCCGTACAACAAAAGGCTGCAGATTCAATCCCCAGTCAGGGCACATACCTAGGTTGCAGACTCTATCCCTGGTACAGGCAAGGCCAGGAGGCAACAGATTGATGTTTCTCTCTTTCATGCACCTCCTCCTTACTCTGTCTACCTTCTTCTCTCTCTAAAAAGAAAAATCCTAATTTTGTCATGAATGACACTTAAGTGCCTAAAGAATGACTGCAGAATTAGTCACTGAATTAAGATGTGCTAAAAGTACAAAAAGTGGAGGTGGGCTGCCTGTACTCAAATTCATACTCCACCATTTAATAGTATGGCCTTAGAGAAGCAATCTGCCCGTGACTTATTTTTTTTTGTTTTATAAAATGGAGTCAATAATAACAACATAAATAAATACTTCATAGGTTAATTGGCAAGAATGAAACAACATGATGATGAGGCCGTTCTCATGGCATCCCACTGGATTTGAGCCAGAGGAGCCACAGCCACGGCATCTCAGCCTTTTTAGTGACCCTAGATGAACTATAATATGAAAATGTTGAACTAAAACTAAAACACCATTTAACAGCATTCACTGACTACAAGGGACAGGATCCTCTCCTTAAGAGAGATCCCAATATGCATGTTGTTTTCCAAGAAATATTCAAAAGTTCTAAGAAATATTAGTGCTATTTTAATACCTTAATGAAGGCATACACTGATACTGGACGGTAAAACTCTCCCAACCAAAAAACTTATGTCTCAAACTATTGAACTTACTAAATTAACACTCTTATATTTGACATCTTATTTTGCACCAACTCACTTTGCTGGATGTTATTTTAACATCAAGAATAGAGCTCCATGCAACTAAATCATGCCTATAATATGGCTGCTTGACAAGGCCCCAATGAGTAAAAGTTAAATCTTTATTACTGCATGCTCAGGAAGTCCATACGTGTATTTTACAAGGTCTCAGCACTCCTTAGAACTTCATCTATTACAAATACCAGCTTTAGATATATTCTCACTTTCAGATCACTTACACCACTGACTATTTGCAGGGCAAACGAATGCAAGCAAACACTAAAGGTTCAAGGAGATTAGAGAACTGCCAAGGTCTGAACTATATCAACAGCTCACGATCAGCTCATTCAACAGTGCTTTGACAGTATTAGACCTGCAAAACAAACAAGGAACGGGGTGCACATCAGATATGGCACCGTGTTCCAGCAGTTCGCTTCGAGACTTACAGGGAAGCACCCATCGTTAGAGTCATTCCCAGAGGACAAGCACAGGCGTCTTCCGCGAGAGTTCACAGGCTGTTAGAAAGCTCACAGAGGAAAAGAGGGAAACTCCCAAACCTCCGGTCAGTAGGGATACAGAAGGTAAGTTCTGTCTCACAATCCTGCTTTAAAAAGAAGAAATCAGGCCCCGGCTAGGAAGGGCAGTTGGTTAGAGTGCTATCTGCATAGTGGTTTGGACACTCGGTCAGGGCATGTAGAAGAATCAGCCAACAAATGCATAAATAAGTGGAACAACAAAACCAATGTCTGTCTCTTTCTAAAAATCGATTTGAAAATAAAAAGAAGAAATCAAATCTAAAACTTTAGGTTTCCAAAGAAAAATCATTTGACAAAATCCAACACCCTTTCATAATAAAAGCATTCAACCAACTAGGAATAAAAAGGAACTTCCTCAGCCTGATAAAGGACATCTCTGAAAAACAGACAGCTAACATCATACTCAACAGAAGACTGCATGCCTTCCTACTAAGACCAAGATCAAGACGAAGGCGTCTGTTCTCACCACTTCTATTACAGAGGCACTTCTATTCACCTCTACACTCGAAGTCCCAGCTAGGGCAATTTGGCAAGAAAAAAAATAAAAGACATCCAAACTTAAAAGGAAAAAGTAAAACTACTTCTATTTGCAGGTGTCATGCCTGGTGTACAGAATATTCTAAGGAATCTACACATACACAAACGAAAAAGCTATCAGAACTAATAAAGGAATTCAACAAGGTTGAATGATGAATACATAAAAATCAATCATATTTCTATATATTAGCCATCAAAAATCCAAAAACAAAGTTAAAAGTTTGTTTCATCATCATATGGTATATGAATGTCAAATTACTATGCTGTACCCCATGAAACTAATATCAATTTTATATGTCAATTATACTTTAATAAAAAATGTTTAAGTTTGTGTTTCACATTAGGCTTGTCGGAAATAAATTCTTGATTTCCATAAGCTGCAAATTATTTAGTCATTCTAATAATTCTCTTTTCTGACCCCTGGAAAACATACCTTAAGCAATTAAAGGTTAATTTCTTCATTTAATAAATACTTATCAAGTGTTTCCTATATTCCAGGCACTACGAAAACAGTGGTGAACAAAAAAATCCCTGCCACCCCCCATCACGAAACTCACATTTTAGTTGGGAATACACGACAACAAACAGATGAACAAAAAATTTTAACTTCTGATAGTGCTAAGTGTCATAACAAAAATAACACAGAGGAGAGAGATGGAGGCTGATGGACAGGTGGGGTATACTTCAGATGCCTTGGTCGGGGATGCCTCTCTGAGGAGGTACTGTTCTAACAATGAACCAAATCAAGAAGCGGGTTGGGAGTGGCTTCCTATACAATTGTAGTGTAAGAGCTCTGGAGTGGAAAAAACTTGGTGTGTTCCTGAAACAACTAGCATACAGGGTAAGCAAAGAGGCCTGTCCAAGGCTAGTCTTGTCATGTGATTGCCATTGAGGCAACAATTACCACCTCTATCATATTACATGATTATCCTTTTATAGTGGTTGGAATAATTTCTAGTCACTCGGTAGAAGTTTATTGATTATAATACAATATTGTCAATATTCACTATACGGTGCACTGGGGTCTCTAGGGTTTATTTACAACTCATAAGTTTGTACCCCTAAACAATATCTGTCCTATTCCCCACCCTACCCCCTGGTAACCATCACTTTACTTCCTGCTTTTATAAGTTTGGGTTATTTCCTTATTTAAATAATGAAATGGGATACAGAACAGGGCTGGGGTCCCCAAAAATATTCCCCACAGCCCACGGTTGGGGGATGGGAGAAGGGGATGATATGGCAGTTAACATACCTTTCACAAAAAAACGTAAGTTAATAGCTGTGCTACCACCCCAGGCAAAAGGTCTACATGACTTTCAGACCTCAGCACTCCAAAGTCTGACACAGACCCTAGAAATTCATGACATAGCCAACAGGAACTTACACCTCACCTGTGGGACACTCCGGGAGGCGGGGCCTCCCATGTCACAGAGTCCTCTCGTCCTGATTAAAGATGGCAACCAAAAGAAGGTAAAAAAGTTATGGAGGAACTGACAAAGGTGGCACATTGTAGGAGGGGCTGGATATGAGGTCACTTAGGAAACTCTGGGTCAGCATTTAAAACTAACAGCAGGCAGAGAGAGGAGAGTCGGCCATGCAAGGTGGTAGTAAGGAACAAGAGCAGCCATGAGAAAAAGGAGCCTCGAAGTAGGGATTCGGCCATGAGGTCTGAGAAAGGAAGCAGCAAGCAACTATGCAGTTTGTAGTAAAGTGGTCCGCCATAAGGGCTGAGGCGTAAGGTAGAAGCCATGCCAGCTGGGAGTCAGGATTACAGCATGCTGCCTACAGTGAGAGAGGAGCTACTTCTGCTTCTCTGAGAATTGAGCCATGAGGGCCAGTCTGCCATGGGGTAGTGAGGACACAACAAGCAGCCACGTCCGTCTGTAGTAAAGAGGTCAGCCACGTGACAGGGATTCTGCTATGCTGCCTGTAGTGAGGAAGGAGCTACATCTGAGCCTTTGAGGATTCAGCCATGTGGCCTGGTGTAGTAAGGAAGCAGGTATGTGGTCTGTAGTGAAGTAGCAGCCATGCAGGAGGAAAGGGTATTAGGAGAGAGCTGATGGATCTGTGCGAGAACCTGCTGAACCAAGCACAGATTCGTGGGAGATGGCTGGAACGCTGAACTATGGCCGGGAATGCTGAGGCTGTGGATTTTTGCTTCTCTGAAGGATGCACAGATAAACCACTTTCTTAGGACGTGTGCCTTCCTGGACTTCACCATGATCCAGTGTAACACGGCACACGTTTCCTGGACTGCTACATGGAGGCTGAGGACAACGTACCCCAGATCCTGAAGGAGAGAGCTGCTGCGAAAGGACGGCAACTTTGAAACCCACCAGTATACTTTCCAGAGGGGATGGAGACTGTTTGCACAGCTGGCTTAAGAACAGATAAGGACACGGGGAACTTCTGGCTTTGGTGGTTTTGGCTTATAGACTGGTGGGGAGCAACTGAAGTCTTGTGGGAGAACAGGGCTCCGAGCAGAAGTGCCCACCCGGACGTTAGAATCCTATAAATAAAAACCTGTTTCCCTCCACATTAATTGTTGGGCCATGCATCAAGGTACCATGTGTACAAGCCCCAGTGTGCTCAGTTACAATAATATAATATGTGAAATTATTTTAAGAACACAAATTAATTTGATTTCATGTAGAACCAGACAACTATTTTAAAATCTAATGGCTTCCATAAAATGCTTAAAAGCCAAGTCTAATTCTTATTGCACAATCTCTACCTCACAGAAATAACGCAAACTGAAATCAGCTTTTGCATTTTTGATAAACACACCAAAATACCTAAGGACTCAAAACAGAGAACACAGAAATTTGAAGTTCCTTTTTTCTTTCAAAGTCAGTATCTGCCTTTCTGTTTCCTCCTGTCAATTCAAAATGGCTGGTTAGCAATTTTGGAAAGAACGACACAGCCTGGAGCCTATTTCCGTAATCTTCTGACACTCCTTTCCCTCTCTCCTGACAGTCACTAGTTCATCACTCCTCATACTGAAAGCTTATTAACAACTTGTCCTGAGGAACAAATAGTCTAGAGCAACGTGTTCATTTAATATTCTTTTATGCTTCCGCTGATAAAGGAGTGTTTCTCTAATTGCAGTCCAGGCTAGAAGTATCAACATCAACTTGATATTGCTAGAAATGCAAATGTGTAGACCCCACCCCAGACCTGGGGGCAGGGCCCAGCAATCTGCATTTTAAACCATCCCAGATGATTCTGATGGGTCCTGAAGCCTGAGAACCACTGGCTATAAAGATTTTTTTTTACGATTTTTTTTCTGTAGAATGTACAGAATTTAAAATAATTGTGAAAACATTTATTTTTCAGTGGAGCCAAGTGCAAGACACAAGGGTCCCAGGAGGAAAGGAGCCCGTTTTTCACAAGAGATAGGAAAGGTTTTAAAAAGGAGAAGCCTATGTATGCTTCAATTAAAACTTGAGACAGCTTTCCCCTGAAAAAACAAGTGAAATAGGCATTGTAGGTAGAACCACAATGAGAAAAGACTCAAACAATAATTAGGCACAGATATTGTGGTAGTTGATGTTTTAAATCTCCTATAGAATCATTTGCTCTTGATCTGGTTTTTATAGCTTCTGGGTTAAGTCCTTGTCCAGTCTGAAAAATACACTGTGGAATATACAGAACACAACACAGGGAAGCCACAATGCACAGGACAGAAGTATAATAAAGGCTTTAAAATTTTGTTCAGAGAAAGAACTGGCACAAACATTCATTTTTGTGCACTTGGTTCTTAACACTTGGGCATGGGTAATGCTTTGTGTCCATAAACCAGTTGCTTCACTTCTGTGATTTACTTTTCTCACATGTAACTGGAGATGACAGTAACTACACCATAGGGCAGACTTATTGGGATGATTAGATTAATTAAGATACAGAGTTTGGCTTTTTCAGATTACACATATAAGTGATATAATACAGTATTTGTCTTTTTCTGTCCAACTGAACATAATGTATTCAAGGTCCATCCACATTGTCACAAAAGGTTTCCTTTCTCATTAAAGATACATGCTCTAAATGGTTGACAATTACTACAGCACTTTGGGAAATTATACTAGTATTTCTCTCTGGCCTTGCTGTCAAAGAAACTTGAGATAATAAATATTTTGAACCATGCCAAAACCACAAACACACTGCAAAAGAAAGTCAACTAAACTGGAAAATTGCTTTGGTTGATCCAACCTTTAGAAAGATCCTCCAATGGGCTCTCCAAAAAGAGACTCCAAAAAAAGTAACTTTTTCTCATTTGGGGTGGATGACAGAACAAAACATCTCTGACTTGGGGAAAAAAGTTGCTAATGATAAGACAACACAGAATACTAAAATATTAACCAGTGTAGTACCTTAAACACTGAAGGAAACTTAAAGGTTTTATTTCTATGTGGCTTTTGTATTCATATAAGATGGGAAGCCAGAACTGTGGAATTTGTTCATATAAGTAAATTAGCTCAAGTAAACTACTGCATAATGAAGTTCAGGACAACCTCTTTAACTAAATGAATGCTTACTTCAAATCTGCTCTGGCCAACAACTACATAAAAAAGATCTGGAATAAGGTCCAGGAAGCAAACCTACAGTTCTACCAGTAAGATCGTCCATTTAGCCCTGGATAATGTGACTCACCTGGTGGGAGCATCATCCAGTGACCAAAAAGTCGCAGGTTCAATTCCTGGTCAGGGTACACACCTGGGCTGTGGGTTCAGTACCCAGTCCAGACATATACAATACCCACTTCAGGCACATACAGTCCTGGTTGGGGCATATAGGGGAGGCAACCAACTGATGCTTCTCTCACATCAGTGTTTCTCCTCCTTCCTCTCTCTCTCTCTAAAAGCAATGAAAAAATGTTCTCAGGTAAGAATTAAAAAAATGAAACAAAATAAAGTCTGTCCATTTAAAGCACACATCCAGCTAACCAATTCCTACCGCCCAGTGGCCAAGAAACACCACTTAAATGCACATCTCAGTCATTAGCCCATGCGTTACCACAGACCAAGTAACTTCTCCAATTCTATGAGGTACTGTCCATTACTTGAAAAACTGTTCTCCATCCACCTGTTCTCCATCGTTTTCAAACATTCTGCTCCAATACCAGACTTCATTCCTTGCATGGCGCTTGTCACAGAAGAGCCTTTAAGGGACAAGGAACCCAAAGGTGAGGATGGATACACACACAAGTTCACCCAGAGTGCCTCTATGTCAACTGGGATCTGCCATTTACTACTACTTCACACATTCCATGTGCCTTCAAAAGAATCTACATTAAACCTTTACCTTTTTTATCTCCTTCTTATCTGATACCACAAAAGCAACATCAGTTGCAAGCTTTAGGAAGACATTGCCACCCTGCTGATGCATGGGGCTCAGAGTGGCTGTGTTCACAAAGTTCTCTCTCTATATATAACATCATGGAGACATTTTCAACTCAAGGTTCAAGAAAAACAGCGATGCAGACAAAAAGCCAGCGATGCCATTTCAGAGTAACCAAACCTACCAGTGTCTGTCTGTCCTTTCTGTGCCCCTCTTTCATCCAGAAAATATTTAAGCTATAGATCTAATTTAGGCAACCTTAAAGTTCATGCAGCCGCCCAAAGTAAACGGTTTAAAAATACAAATGTCTAGCTCCCAAATGTCCCTCCTCCCTGCCCAACTTCCCATACAAAACCCACAAGAAGCAACATCATGGCGAAACTAGACGGCCAATGTTTCATTGGAAAACTGCCTTTATCAACTGCACTCTGGAGAACGTATATGGATATGGTGGGTTAGTTACAACCTCAACTTTCCATAGACCTAGGCACACTGACCGACAGGGATGCTTAGGAGCCATGAGACCCTGATCAAGTTGCTCCACCTCTGTGGACTTCCATTCCTTCCCTATAAAATGGGAGCAATTCTTACCTTGAAGGATTTTTAGTGGAATAAGTTAGACCTTTCCACATATACATAAATGGTAGCTATGCGCTCCGCCCTCCCTCCCCTCACTCCAAACTGCTTCAGCTGAGTACCGTTTTCCCAGATCCAAATAATTTACCATCGCCATGGGCATTACATCATTAGAAGCTGAGAGGGCAATGTTGCCAGCACAAGGGAGAGGTAACAAAGAGAAGAGAAGGAGGCAGGGGGTGTGGGTCACGAGTATGGGCAGCTGACAAAAGTGAAAAACCATAATTCCAGGTTGCCTTATTCCTCAGTGCATAACAGACCTGCATACACAGTGGACACTCCAAAGCAATCTTTGCAGCACGAAATAAAATGCAAAAATGGAAGTAAGGGCTCAATGCTGCGACTGGGGCTGGATTTGTCAGTAAATCCTAGCTTATTTCAACTATCGAAACTCAAGGTCTGAGGGATCACCCCCAAAACCTTGGCCATGTTCCATGTAGCTATTGTTCTCCTCACACAGAAATGTTTGCCCAAAGGCTAGAAAGATTTTCTTTGGCTCAGTTTACAATAAAGCTGCAAAACATTAAATTGCACCAAATTTGACCTTAGTGAACCCAGGACACAAAGAACATATTTATTCATTACCCAAGTTCTCCTATTTGATTCTTTCATATTTTAAACTTCTTTTAACAACTTTCTACTGCATTCAGCAAATAAAGAATCCTACTGTTGATAATTAAACACCTGCTAATTCCTAAAAAGGCATTCAAAAATAAAATTTAAAAAAGTCTGATGAATAAAACACCCCAGTTATTCCACAGGGTTGAGTTCCAATAAAGGAAAATGAGTCATGAAATAAAACCTGTCAATTCTTCGAGGCTTGGTTGCTACAGTTGGTGACTGTATTTACATTTAGCTTCCTTTGAGGTAAAAGGTTATACAATATATTAAAATATTTATTATTCCAAGAATATTTAAAAAGTAGGTCTTGTAAAGTCAGCAGTCATCATAAAGAACAGAACACAGGTAGGTCATTATTATTTTTATATCTTCTATTATAAAAATTTCAAATATTCAAAAATAAACGAGTCTCCACATACCTGCCTCCTCTTCAACAATTACCATATATGGAAAATCTTATTTCTTTTTACCCTGACCCACTCTCTCCTCCAGTTGGATTAACTCACAGCAAATTGCAGACATAATTTCCTCCATAAGTAGATCAAGATCTAGCACTAAAAGAAGTCTTTTTAAAATATAATTCCAACAGTATAGTTTTATCTATACCTAAAAAGTAACAATAATGCCATAAATCAACATCCAGCATCCAAATTTCCCTACATCAAAAAAAAAAAAAAAAATTTAACAGTGATTTGATCGATTCAGGATCTAAAGCCTACATATTGCATTTGGTTGATATGTCTCTTTAATCTTTTAATCCAAAGGTTCTTTTTTACTCTAAACTATTTAATATATTTGCTGAATAAACAAGTCAATTGAAGAAAAAATAAAGTCCCCCTCATTCTGGGCTTTACTGATTGTATTCCAAGTGTGTCATTTTATATTATGCTCTATCCCCAGCATTTGATCAAGAGGCTTGATCTGATTCAAATTATTGTTCTTTTTCCCAAAAAAGACATCTTATGTGGCGAGATGGGCCATGTAAATTAAATTGGATGACAGTTGAGTGATTTGCCAACCAGACTTCCTCACGCACCGCCCCTCGGTCCCCCGGCCCCGCCCCCGCCCGCCAAGCACTGACAGCTGACATGGCGGGGAGGCTGGCATCAGCAGGAGGCTGCAAGCGCACCCCTTAAAGCATGGTCACCTTCCTTCCTAGGCCAGGCTCCTGGCTCGGGGAGGTTAATAATTTGGGGAATGCAGAGAACTAACCCTACTATCATCTGCTTTCTGTCTCACGTGTAAACATTTCCAATTCCTTGGCAAATACAGGTTTTGAACAGTTAAGTAACACTCTAGACCACAGTCAAGTCGCCTATTCATTCCACAACCTATCAATGTGGAGAATGCAACCCCTTGTGTCTTATGTTAAATAAAAAATGGGATTCAGGCTACAAAATCCCTTTTTAATGGCACACCAGCAGGCAAATATAGATTTTCAAGCAATAAGCAATTTCTATTATCACTGCTAAGGGAGGGGGGGAAACAGTCTTTCTTTTTTGCTGCTGTCAGGATGGATGATTAGAGTGTAGGAAAATGCATTTTTAGTTTTTAAAAAAGCTTTATCAGGAATAGGCCACCATAAAGTAATTCATCTATAAAGCTAAAGGGATGTCATCAATTTTACCTTACACTTGAATCACACTCTTGATTCCCATTCAGCTGTATTTCTATTATGCCTTTTACTTGAAGACAAGCCCCTACAAACACATAATGTCACCTAAAAGTGATCATCAAAAAAAACCCTGTCGGGACAGGGAAGTTATTTATTTAATGCATAAACTACTCTGCTCCATTCCAAAGGCAATAGTCTCAACATATAAAATATTTGCAAAGAAAAGGAAAGCAGCTACACCAACACTGGGCTAACATTTTCTTTTTTCCAGATTTAAAAAGAGTTGAAGAAATTCTACAATGGTGGGTATTTCAGAATTTTTAAATTTTTATACTTGAAATGTGATGTAAGCAAGTCCCACCCTTCAGAACTTACTGTGGAGGCTGAGATGTTTTGAAGTGTTGTCACAGATGCGTACTTTAAATAGCCTGCAGCAGCATGTCCTGGGACAGTCTTCGGATGACTCTCCAGGACATGAGCTCCTATAAATTCACCAAGACCACCAAGGGGCCCACAACATGTATGACTATGACCACATTGATACTTTATTCTAAAGAATTCTAAATAATGTGGAATAACAGTAGGCTCTTGTATTTTTCTCAGTCATGAGCTCGAAACTGACCCAAGTGAATACCCAAATCAAAGATTGCCGAAAGAGCTGATGGTTAATGCCCTAAAACTACAACAGATCACCCCTTTACAAGCCCTTACTGATGCTAGAATCTAGAGTCTACAATCTAGAAGTATTAAGTAAAACATCATTTGCAAAAATGAACTTCTTTTGTGGGGAGACAATTTTTCATAAAAAAAATATTTGGGGTTTTTTGTGAGGATTTTTTGTTATCAGAAAAATGGTGAGAGACTAAAACTTCATTAACGATGTTATATGTATACTGTTATGGGTTAAACTGTATCGCCCCAGCAAAAAGGAAATATTGAAGTTCTAATTCCCAGTACCTCAGAAAGTGACCTTATTTGGAGACAGAGTTTGTACAGCAATAATCAAGTTACAACAACCTCCTCAGAATGGACTCTGATCCAATATGACTGACTTCACTGGTGTCCTTAGAAAAAGGGGAAACCCATAAAGAGAAGATGAGGTGATGGCAGAGAAAAGATGGCCTTCAATGAGGAAAAAAGAGAGGCCTGGAAGATCCTTCCCTCACAGCCGTCGGAGGAACCAACCCTGCCAACACCTTGATCTCAGACTACTGGGCTCCAGAACCGTGAGACGGTAAATTTCTGCTGTTTGAGACACCCAGTTTGTAGAACAGCAATCTACGGAATTCACATCTATAACTAAATATAATATGTGATAATGGTAACAGTAATTTCAAAACAAAAGTAGCAGCTGCCAGTCATGGTATCATTAAATCCTTAGCCTGACCCCACAGCATAAATATTTTACCCTCATTTTGCTAATGGGGAATCTAAGCTTTGCTATCAGGAACTACATTCTGATGTTATCAGAGACTCATTACAAGGGCTTAAGCACACAAGGGTTGATTTCTTTCTGATAACAAGACTGGAGGTGGATGGCTGCAAGCAGACACTCAGCAGCTCAAAGGTACCCCAGTCTCGGCAGTTCCAGTGGCCTTTCCCTCATGTTCCCAAAATGGCTGCTGTAGGTCCAAGCCATCACATCTGTATTTCACATCTATCCCATGATATTTATAATTCTCAAAGAGGTGAAGCCTTTCACAGGTGGTCCTTTATGGGGCTTCTACACACAGCAACTTAAGTTTTCTTCACCCCATCTTTAATTGCTTCTTTCTTATTACAGAAAGTATGTATTTACAGGTGTCTACTCCACTTCATTGTCAATCCACTCTCTGCTAATTGGGAGAGGTTTTCTCTCCTAATGTGAGATAGCATCACTTAGGAACCAAACTCACGAACCTGATGCTAAGGAAAGGAAAACTAGCCTGAGCACCCACAGTTGCAGCACCCCCTGAGCAAGTCACTCCCTCGCCAAGGCTTTCTTAAGGAATTCAGAGCCCCTTCCTGCTCCAGCATTTGGTAATGTACTCTCTGACTTAACTGAAGAGAATGATTTCCCAGACTGCAGTTAACCTCATGGTCCTCTCCTCCCACTTCTCCAGGTGGTAACCCCTCAACTCTCCTCTGCATTATCCACACAGGTGTCCTGCCTTCCCTAGCCAAGCCAACCAGAATCTCCCAGAGAGGACTCTGGTTCTGGAGTGGAGTGCCATCCCTAAAAACAAGATATGGTAGGGACCAACTCATTCCAACAACACTTGGCCATTAGCTCCCACTGTCCTAATTCCTGCCCTATCCAAGTTTGTTATCCCACTTTTCCTCCGTCCTGAGGATAAGCCTAGAGTACCCTTCCAAAGCCAAGTCTGACTTAAATCTGAATCCATCCCACTTCTTGCAATCAAGGAAATCCTCTTGCATCAGCTTGATAAACATGTGAGATATTTCCCTGATATTAAAACACACCATGGAAAATTGGTCTCTCCTTCAGCCTCAGGGGTGATGCCTAAAATTCTAGATCAGGAAAATAAGGTAAAAGTAACAAAGTAATAACCTCCCTTCATTGTACTTAGGGTGTAAATATGCCTTTCTAAAGACAACATGTAAAAAAGGATGTGACTGAGACTTACTTCTGATTCATTAAGGGGCAGTTTGCTAACTAGAAATAACCAAATTATACTGCCCTTCATCTTAGCTCAGTAGCCACACAATCTTTACTTCTTGCCTATTAAAGTAAGCCTGTTAAAGAATGAACAAAACCAGAAAACAGATTCTAAGAGACAGGAAGCCATGGCCAGGTAGCTCAGTTGGTTACAGTGTTGTCCCAATATGCTGAGGTTGTAAGTTTGATCCCCAGTCAAGGCACATACAAGAATCAACCAATGAATGCGTAAATAAGTGGAAAAACAAAATCAGTGTTTCCCTCTCTCTCAAATCAATTTTAAAAAATAGTCCCTTAAATCTTTTTTTTTTTAAAGACATGAAAAGTTTTACTGTATTTGGTAATAAGATTTACAATTACTTGCATAATAAATCAGAGAAAAACACTTGCAGTTGCAAGAGAAAAGTAATTTACAAGATTCATAAGTCCCTGTTATTTAGTAAAATTAAGTCTTTACCTACAATGTCTAAAATTCCAACAACATAATCTTTCAAGTCAAATTGGGTGGCAGTTCTTAAAATATGTTCTGCAATCTGTCACTTAAAAATAATAGCAAAAAATAGTATTATCCTGTGTGATTGACAATGGAAAGCTATAGAAGTATACTAACTTCTGTTCAGCACTAATTACAATTAGCAAAATTTCCTTTCAAAATTCCTTCTGGCTCCCCCTTCCTCACTTACCTTCTCTAATTTCAAAGCAAATATTCTGATTCAGCCAAAAGCTATCTTCTGATGTGACACAAAAATGTCTTTTAACTGCCTTGGCCAGTGTGGCTCGCGTTAGTTGGAGCATCGTCTCATAAACAAAAGGTTGTGGGTTCAATTTCAGTCAAGGTACATACCTAGGTTGCAGGTTCGGTCCAGTCCAGGGGCCTACAGGAGGCAACCTATCAGTGCTGCGCTCTCTCTCTCGCTCGCTCTCTCTATCTCTCTCTGTGTGTGTCTCTCTCGCATCAATGTTTCTCTCTCTCCCTTCCTCTCTCTAAAAGCAATGAAAAAATGTCCTCAGGTGAGGATATTTTTAAAAAATGACTTTTAACCTAACAACTAAGAATTAGTTCTTTGATTACTCATCAGCATGGTGTTGGGGAAAGAGGAAAAAAAAAAAAAAAAAATCGGTAACCAACCACAAAACTATGTTAAGACTTGATTTCCACCCTCCAAAATCCAAATTTACTGGTTAATAATCATCCCAGCAAATACTGTTGCCATTTTGGTATCTAAGAGCTCTGAGGTTAGTGAAATCAGTGTTGGCCAGAGTGAGTGAAGACTTTCGAGAAATACTTTCAAGAAGTCCAAGGACAGCAACTGCTGAGATAATAATTTACCATCACTGAACGGGCATTTGTCTGATGTCAGGCCCTGTGCTAGCTACTTCACATGCACCTTACTTAATCCAACAGAGAACTACATGGGCTAGCAATGATTCCCATTTCACAGACAAGAAAACAGACCCAGAGGAATTTACTTGCCCACCACGATCACCTAACCAGTATAGTTTAGACTAAGGAATAAAAATCTGTTGATATTCTTTCATTCACTCATTCAAATACCATAATTATTCTAACTTCAAACCACATACAGAAAGAGGACCTCAAAGAAGAAACACATATGGAAAATACTACGTCCCATGGCATTAAAAAAAAGAGAGAGAGAGAAAATGGAGGGAGGGAGGGAAGCAAAGGAGGAAAATTACTGCGATGAATCAGGAAGTAAAACTTCTAAGGCACAGCATCCAGACAAAACATGACATGTTTGCTTTAGTTGACTCTTGGGCAGAGAACTACTTCTAAATGTTCAGTATTAATCCAATCCCATCTGCAGCACACACTGCACACAGTAAAGGTTCAAGATTAAGGACAACTATTATAACAAGATGCGGGCAACACGGAAGGAAAGAAGCCCAATCCTCTCCACTACCTGACACGAGCCATCACCTGAGAGTAAAACCTAAGGCAACGGCTGTCATTTCCTCCACGTAGTAACCACAGGTGCATAAGATGATTCCTCACAGATAAGAAAAAATATTCATTTAACCATCTATTGTAATAGTTTCTACCTCATGCTTTACATGTCTTATGTTTTATAATTTACATAATATTTTAGTATAAAACCACATAAACCAAATTGCTAAAAAATAAATATACATGTATTAGGGGCACAGGTCCAAATTTTACTGATAAGGCAATGAATGAGATTAATGAAGACCACTGATCCACACACTTATTAGAAGGGTCGTCTGTTAACTTCCAGTACCTTCAACAGCCAAAATAAATGACATCACGTTGGAACCACTCCATTAGCTAGAGGGAAAAAAAAAATTCAAGTTTCATTTCAGTCTCTCTTTGAAAGGTATTTGATTCCTAGCTGATTCTGGGCACAAACAATGTTTGAGCATTACAAATCTATGGGGCCACCTCATTAGGAGTTCATACTGCAACCAAATCCCATTTTCCCTCTGCAAATTCAATTCCCATCAATAGCACTATATATCACTGGCTACTGCTGTTGGCTGCCTGATTTTGAATCATAAAAATTTTTTTTGAAAGATTACTGCCAACACATAATAGGCAAACTGCAATTTCAATTCCCCACACATGTGCTTGAAGGAGGGGGACTATGCAAGCTGCAAAATGTAAATGCGGCCTGTTGTTATCAGCTGTTTATAAGCCCCATGACATCCTCCAGTCACATAAGGCAGGGAAAAAAACGCACATCAAAATGCCACCATTCAAAAAGTCCTTTTATTATTCTACTCAATACTAGTTCCCTGGTCTCTTAATTTTCCAAGCTGTGTATATAAAATGCAACAAAATTAAGCAGTGGTGGCTGTATACAGCCAATCTTCATTAGGCAGAAGCTGTGGGAAGGAGTAGCACAACTGTGTGATGTTGTTTATTAAGATGTTTTCATCACCAACTTTTTATGAATGCATCACGACTAGAGCTAACATTTAAGAACAATATCCACTCTAACAAAGGTAGACTTCGCAGGGGATAAAGCAATTTGGTTTCCGCAAAGGCCAAAATAAATCCATTGCCTGGCCTGTCACAAACTCTGGGCCTGTCCAAGACATCCCTTCCCTAATACACTGCTGGCCCATCGCTCACCTTCGACTTCTTTGTTTAATGTCATATGCTACCCACTGGTACTATGACGGGAGGAATCCGCGGTGAGGGACGCACAAGGAGATCACAGTTCAGGGCTGGATTTCTCAACCCCCTCACTAATGACACTTTGGACCAGATAAGTCTTTTCTGTGGGTGGCTGTCCTGTGCACTGTAGCACCTGTAGCAGCATCCTGACTTCTGCCTACCAAATGACAGCATCACCTCCCAGTCCTGACAATCAAAACTCTTTCCAGAGATGGCCAAATGTCCTTGGGAGCAGGATGGGTTGTGAACCCCGAGGGTGCACACCACTGATCCAGTGGGTCTACACACCCACAAGCAGACAGAACTTTCATGTATATGGTTTGTATAAAGAGGGAACAACAGGCGTTAAGTGCACAGCACACCCAGGCAGTAGTAGCCCATCATGCCCATAAACATTTATGGGACATTGAACAAAGTCAAGTTTGCCCACCAAACAGTAGAAAACTGTGCTGAGGTCCTAATTTTGATCATTAAAAGTCTACTAATAGTCAAAGGTTCTTTTTATAATAATAAAAAAATTGTGCCAATTTATCATTATAGTGGCTCAATAACTATCCAGAGAAGAACACCTGGGAAATACCCATCATGGGTTTTCCATATTCATCAACAGAAAACCTCTAGGAAGTTCACTTTTATGACCCAAAATTTTTCATTTAATCAACTGTCAAAAAAAGCCCTAAGAAAAATTTCTTCAGGGTCAAAAACCCCTTTAATGGATATGCTGTGATATTTAGTTCAATGGAAATAAAAAAGTGAAAGGATTTTTCCCCCTACACAAATACTGCTGAGCATCTGCAAACCAATACTAAAAAAGACAATTTTTATTTAACAGTTAAAGAAACCAGCCTTCAAAAGCTCAATTGCCATCTGCAATTATAATCAGGCCTAATTTAGAATATCCCACTATGTTTTAGTCTTAATTAAAAATGGCACATCCTTGCAAGGGAATGCAATGTGAATGCACAATCCAAATGTGAGCACGACATAAAGACACACACTCACACACCTAACACTGAAGTCTAGGCCTGGGAGACTTCATTTAACTTCAGTATATACTTTAACTTTCATATTTTAAATTTGAAAGGTGTGTGGATTATGTTAAGACAATTTGGCAAAAATACAAATGGATTTTTTTGAGCCTGCCACCTTTCCCAAAGCACGTGGCTGATCCTATATTCCAGCATGCTTACTATGTGGAAGAGCGCAATGTTTCGGTGTGATATTTCCATTAATGCAGTACAGTTTTTCCACCACGCTAAATAATAAGATTTACCAAGTACTTCTTGGACTCTTTGCAAGTTTAATAATTAGTTATAATACTATGCCCCTGCATGTTTTGAACTCAGTGTACTTTTTACATTATAATTTTTTAATATGGTCTCCAGTACAAGCAGCCCTTTGCATACAGAACATTAAGGCAGATATTACCTGAAAACCACTATAAACACCTGCTGTCAGTCACAGTCACTTAAAACAAGACAAATACAAGGAGGACATAGAAAGGAGGAACTAAGAGCAACACATGGACACCTTTAACCTGCAAGAGTAAAGAGAAGTGTTCTCCGACTACCCACTATGTGGTGACTCCTTATAAAAATCCAACTTCTTCCAAAATTCGTTGGTGTCAGATGCAGGTTGTGCTGCTGGAACAGAGCCTCTGGCAAGAAAGGAAAGAGGGGGGTGGAAAGCTGTAAACAAAAAGCGTGCCTCCCATGTACGCCTGTAAAATTAGGCCTCTCCCAGTTGGACAATTAGCTTTATATAGCTAATCAGGAGGAAAGAAATGAAGGCCATCTGGTTCTTAGAAGAAATTCTTCATCTGACTATCTTCTTGAAAGTAAACTTCCTATGTACAAGAGGGCCGGAGAAAGCAAGAGGAGAACATTCTTTTAAATTGCCTATACACCCTGATAAACCCACATACAGATCAAGACCCTGACTATTTTATCCAAAAGCAATAGAACAGTGATTACATGCCGACGCCCTAACTGGAAAGACCTCATTTGATTCCTAGTTCTAACACTTATTAATGGGTTAGCCTTTGGCAAACAATTTGACCTCTCCGTAGTAGACTGGATCATTGTCCCTGTATCCAGGTCCTTTGCCAGTCAACTTACAATTCCTCCCACAGTGTACCTCTCTGTCCTTTGTTTTGGGGTTTGGCCACATGACTTGTTAATTTGGTAGCTTAACTTCAACTCTCCTTGGTTCACACAGCAGCATACCTGCAGCAGAAGCAGCCCCCTCGGTCGCGAAGTGGGTTACAGGCAGATGAGGAGTCTACCATCAACCAATCCAGTGTAGTCAGGGGTAGCATCACCAGGGCTGCCACATAAAGTTGGGTACTTGATGCGCAGCACATATGTCAATCGACAAAAGTGAAATGCAACCCCTATGACCTTCTTGCCAAGCTGAGTATCTTGGCATGGAGTTGCTCTCTGGCAGGAGAAAGGGGTAACATTTTCTTTGCACAAAAGAATCATTTATCCAGAAGGGGCACTCAAGTGTGGTGAGGTGGGCTTATGTACCTGGCAGGGAGAAGGTTGGCATCTCAGAAAGTTGAGGCTGTCTACATGGAACAGTGGCCCAACATGGGGTGGGACTGATTGAATAAATATATATATTTACCTTGAATATGTGTGTATATATATGTATACACATATACACACATTCAAATAGTGGAAACCAGTTTATTCACTGTCAGACAAGGGAGTTAAAAATACAGAAAGGGGAGCCCTGGCCAATGTGGCTCAGTTGGTTGGAGCATCGTGCTATAACCAAAAGACTGTGGGTTTGATTCCTGGTCAGGGCACATGCCTGGGTTTTGTGTTCGGTACCTGGTCTAGAAGCCGATGTGCAATCCCCAGTTCAGTCACATGCAATCCCCAGTCCAGACACATACGATCCCTGGTCTGGGAACATACAGCAGGCAACCAATCAATGCTTCTCGCTCTCTCCCTTCCTCTCTCCCTTCTTCTCTCTCTGAAAGCAATGGGGGGAAAAATGTCCTCAGGATGAGGGTAAAAAAAAAATACAGAGAGGAGAAAAACTAAATTGAACCACATGGTGTTAAAATGTTTGGAATTAGAGGTAGTGAGCTCATAATTTTTAATATATTAAAAAACAGAAGTAAATAGATGTGAATGTTGTGTGTACACACATATACATATATAATCCCTAGATGTTTATACTAAAGGGTCTGGAGCTGTAACATCTCATGAGCAATGAGCATACCTAATCCCCAAATCTTGGTTTCTAACTATCATTCCCCTCTTCAAGGAATCAGAGGTCCAAGGCTCCTCAGATCCTTGGCTGAATCCAGGGCTGGGGCCAGCAAAGCACAAGAGAAACCTAGAACATTTTCTTGCAGAAAGGAAGGAAGTGCTCAAATAATGATATTGATGCATTTCAAAATGACAGAAGAACAAGCTAGAAGGAACTCTCACTATCTAAATGTGGGGGGCTTTGAACATCAAAATACTGATAGTAACTTTATAGCTCAATAAATAAAAGAGAAATCCATGAGTCCCATCAGATGTAATTAACAGACAAGACGAAAATGTAAGGACAATGGTCTTAAAGTACCTATCCACAAAATACTCACTACGACGAGAGAAAAAAAAAACAGTAACTTTACCATGGAGCAGCCTGGCAGGTGCTGCCTCTGACAAGTGATCAAAGAGACATCACCCGCAATGAGACACACGGAAATCACGTGATCAGATACAATGAAAGGAGCAGAGCATCACTTCCGCAGTATGTCTGGCCCGATGCATCACCTGAATCTAATCGTGAGGAAGCCTCAGACAAACCCAAATTGATGAACAGTCCACAGAATAAGCAGTTATCTTAAAAATTATCAAGGTCATAAAAATCCAGGAAAGCCTGAGAAATTGCTCCAGAAACAAAGTTAGACTAACAAATAGCACATGATCCCAAACTGCTATTTTTTTTTTCCAAAAACTGGGACAATCAGGACAAATTTAAATGGGATCTGAGGGCTAGATAGTAGTGTTGTACCAAAGTTAGTTTTAACGGATGTATTGATGGATGTGTAAGAAAATGTCCTTTTCGGTAGGATACACACATACAAGTGTTCAGAGATGACACGCATCAGGTTGGCAATGAATTCAGCCTGGTCTGGGGAGGGGGTGGAACTCCTTTATTTGTGGTTGAGTTGTTTTTTTAACTCGTAATGGTTACGGTACAGGGTGGCTATGGAAGGGGTGGGCCCTTTCAGAAGGTAGATGGGGAAGGTCGCTTGGAAAAGTCACTTGATCTGAGATGTACAAGAGGAGGAGGAGCCATGCAAAAGCGCAAAGGGTAAAGATAATCATGCTGCTGACGTAAAACAAATACACCATCATCTAACTCTCATACCATGCTCACTGAGTGCAATGCAATGGCCTAAGTGCTTTCTATATTTTAATTCACTTATTCCTTATGACCACCTTATGTAGAACTATTATTATCAAGTAGAAATGTTATTACACCCAACTTAAAAATGAAGAAACTGGGAAACAGAGAGGTTTCAGTTAAGTCATGCAGGTCACAAGGCTGGTTACTATTACAGCCAGGATTTGAACCTACCAGTCTGGCCCCAGGGTCTGTACTCAACCAGTAGGCCATGAAGGTAACCCCAAGAAACTACCTGCATGTGACAGTGAGGCCGGACAGAGCCAGGACTGTTGGACCATCACAGCCACAAAGACCAGAGCAAGTGAGTGAGTGAGTGAAACTGAAGATGTGCTAAGTGAAGGCAGGTCCACTGTGAGAGTCTGGATATTTTTTTTTCAGATTTTATTTATTTATTTTTAGAGAGAGGGGAAGAGAGGGAGAGAAACATGGATGTGCAAGAGAAACATCAATTGGCTGCCTCTCGCACGCCCCCAAAAGGGGACCTGGCCTGCAACCCAGGCATGTACCCCAAAGAGGAATCAAACTGGCAACACTTTGGGCTGCTGGATGACACCCAACCCAGGGCAACACCAGCCAGGCTGAGAGTCTGGATTTTGTCATGTGTAGTGGGGAAGATATTTCGAAGAGCAGGGAGACTACTGAGAAGGCTGTCACCACATTTTAACTCAGACAGGATGATGGCCCAGCCCGGTTCAGTGGCAGAAGAGACAAAGAGCACTGGCCAGAGAGATTCAAAGTTTATTTTGGAAATAAAGCCAACAGGACTTGGGTGATTGCTCTAGAAAGCCAGGCCACAAACCATCTTTAAATACAACTGTATTCACCCACCCAATCCCTTGGATCAGACTGCATGCAGAGAGGTCGCAGTATGTTGCTGGGTTTCTATTCTGACTGTCTCACGATGCTCCCTAACAGCAAAGAACACAACCCTACCCTCTTCTTTCTAAGGCCTTCATGAGACTACACCATGTTCAATTTATGTAACCATTTTCTCGTAATAATAAACAATGCCCAGTTCATTCTGATTTCATAGCTTTCCTCCATACAAAGAGAATGTCTCTCCCACCGATTAGATCATTTGTTCCCCCTGAATCTCATTAAAGATTACACCTGGCACTGTAATTGGGAGGGTGTAAAATAGGTAATTTAACCTTGAGAGGATGTTCATTCCACTCAACACATCTTTCTAATCTAAGAAACACACAAATTCCCTTTTACCTCAGCATGTCTGCCTTTAATTGTGACAGCAGTGCCGAAAATTTTATTTTCAAAGAGCTGACTGAGCCACATGGGAACATTAATACCTAAATATTGAAGCAATCCTGATGCTTTGCTTAAAGAGAAGCTGAATTTGCTAGATGAAAGGTTCTAAATGTCTCTGGTCTATCTATGCCTTCAAAAAAAATAACAAAATAAAAACAGGTCATTAGCATATTTTACCTCCCTGCATTAAGTCAGAAAGTAAAAAGCATGATTTGTCTTAAAAATGAAAAAAAAAAAAAAAAGCTCTGCTTTCTATTGCAAGTAACTGCATTTGCTAAGAATGATGCTAGGTTGTCTAACGGGTATGATTTTCTTCACTTTTGAATATGGAATAAATGTTCTTTCAACTCTTTGACAGTCTAAGTGTATTTCACTCTGCAGTGCTGACTGCGGCTATAGAAAGCGTTCCACTTCACAGGTCTGAAATTACACAGGGTGAGCACGGGCAGCGAGCACCGGTGGGAGTGTGCGGGACACAGCTGACCTGTTCTTTGTCATCCTCTGGCTCATCACAGAGTCTGTTCCATCAAATGATACAAGTACAAAAAAAATTAATTCCTGGACCAGAGAATTCAGAACAAGGGTAATAGGGTCCCAATCCCCCGAAGCCAATATCATCAAATTCTCTCACATGATTTACAACCTGGTAATCTATCTCTTTCCATTGATTATCCTGCTATTATGGGGTATAACTGCTCTCTGCCCATTTCAAGAACTCTAAAGTGTTGCACTGAGAATACACTAATGCACCTTTAACGCAGAGAAAGCAGGGAGGAAAAAACCCAAGGAACAAAGTAAGTCTGGAGACTGCATAAAGCTGAAGTTCCTTTCAAAAGCCCTGGAGAAGTTAACAGCTTTTCAGGGAGGCAATCAGGCAATTCATGCTCAGCAGTGACCTGGGCCCACAGCTTTAACATTTCTAACTGGAAGGAGCCTAAGAAAAGTGTCTGGACCTGATCAAATTGCACAGAAAATGGTTTGGATCCCAAGACACTGGCCAAACAAGCTCGGTACATGAGAGCCTTCTCTGCTGCATAGATTCTTCGTAGTATAAGCTTTATCAAAACCTTAATGCCAGGGTTGGCAAACTCCATTCCACGGTCTTTTTATATGGTCTTCAAGTTAAGAATGGTTTTTATACTTTTAAATGATTAGAAAAAAATCAAAGGAAGAAAAATGTCTTTTATTAAATGGAAAGTATATGGAATTCAAATGTTAGTGTCCGTAAATGAAGTCTCATTAGAATACAGCCATGCCCGTTTGCTCGCTACCATCTATGGCCACTTCCAAGCCACAGTGAGAAGGTCCAACTGCACTATAGGCCAGCAAAGCCAACTAGTTCTACTATCTGGCTTTTTATAGAAAATATCTGCCAATCTCTGGCTTAATTCACCCACAAATTTCAGAAAACCAGCTCCAAATAAACTGGAAGTCCACTAGAAAAATGTAGTTACTAATGAGAGAAAAATTTTACCTTTCCCTTAGGCTCCCCTCCTCAGAAAACTCAGCAGAAATGGGACAACATTTATAATGCCCCCCCCAAAAGCTTTAAGTTTGTCACATGGGTAGCCAAGATGGTGGTTAAAAGTAAAGGAGAAAAAAGATGAAAATAAAAAATGATAAGGAAGGCCTTTGCTGGTTACTTTACCTACATAATTCCATTTGATATGCACATAACGGTTCTGAGAATGATTATCCCCAGTTTCCAGGTGAGCAGGTTGAGTCTAAGAGAGGTTGTCTAAGGTCCTTACAAGGTCATGGCAGTACATGGTGTCGTCAGAACTCAAGCCCAGGTTCCACTGGCTCGAACCCTAAACTTTTAACTATTACAAGATGATTTGGGCTCCTGTTCAAAAACTCATGCTGCTTTTGCCATCTGGAAAAACAGAATAAGATAGTAAGAGAATAAATAACATGTAAGTGAGTGACATGAGAGAATCACCTACCTTTGAAAGGAACAGTCATTTAACAGAGAATGTTTGTCTTGTTAAATGCCACATGCATTGGTGTTGAGCTCTTAAGTAACAATCAGTTCCTGTACTTACTATCACCCTGAGTATAGCCAAATCCACCTAGACAAACACACTATATAGTATTTTTATCCATCTGCTGTAAGGCAGCTGGCTTTAGCTCAGCATCCTTGCCCCATGGACATGCCTTCCCCCATCTTTACTTCCCAGGACAATTTTTTACACCCAGCAATAAATCACTGACAATCTCAGAGACAGTGACACTACATCTACCAAATGATTCAGGTCTTTCAAGACCTCTTAACAGAGCCTGATGCCACAGCCAGGAGCAGCAGTACGTATTTTATTACCGTGATTGTGATGGTGCTCGTGGCGAGCACACGTAGTGTTTACCATGCGCCAGGCACTGTTCTGAGCACTTTAAATGGACTTGTGTATGGAATCGTTAATCCTCACATCCCTACAAGGTCAGCACAGTAACTACTCTTATTTTACAGCTGAGGAAATTGAGGTACAAAGAAATCAAACAATTTGCCACAATCTCATTGCCAGTCGGTTGCAGAGCTGGGATTCACACTCAGGCAGTGTGGCATCCAAGTCCACACTTCTTACCCCACACCAGACTGCCTTCTACACACTAGATAAAAAAAAAAACATCTAAATCTGAAAAGCAATTGTGTCTGATCAAGCTTATCTGTGCTACTAACAGTAAAAGGACAGTCTTTAATATTTAACAACTGAGAAAAGGCTGGGAAGAATAACCTACATAAATAGACAGAAATAAGAAAACATTTTAAAATGCAATGTTATTTCTTATTTGAAAAATAAGGAAGAAGAAACACCTAGAATGTTTACAGAGATGGTGGGGTGCTTCCAGTTGATTTGCCTTCACAGCAAAGGTCAGGCAGGGACCCCTTTCTGTTTTGCACACTTCTAAGGTCCTGCAACTTTCTGGATTAGACTAAACACAATTCAGCCTTTCCCTGAAGGATGAGTCTCTTTCCATAATGAAGGCTAATCAACCTGAAGGGTAATTTCCATAAATATTTTAATAGTTTAATTATTATAGACTTAATATCTAACCTTTTACAGAGACAAGTGGCCTCACTCCATGATTAGGCTGAATCTGACCACAAGCCATTGGTGGCAAACACATGGTACACACGCTGCTCCTCACTCGGAACCCCCAGGTAGATGTAATTGATGATACTCCTCTTCCCACAGAGTTCATCCTTCTCAAAAGAAAAACGGAGTATTAGCCAAGGTAATCATCCAAAGGGCCAACAGCAAGGAATCAGAGTAAAGACGTAAGACGAAGTCCGTCCATCGCCTAACTCTAAATCAGTGACAGCCAGGCATCAGGGAAAGCCATCTTTATCTCCAGTAGTTCATGGGGTCTACAAATAGACCGGGGTTTCTCCCCTTGCCTGCTTCTGAGGCCTAATCATACTGTCTCAACCAGAGAAGAATGCATTCTCTCACACAAAAGAATGTCTAATGGAAGGACAGGCTCTGGGGGTGGTTGATTCAGCAGCTCAAGAATATCAACAGGAGTCCAGATTCTTCCCTTCCTTTCCAGGCTGGCCCTCCTCAAATGTGACTTCATCCTCAGGCTGACAGTGGGACAGCTACAGCAGTGGTGGCTGGCACATCCCAACAGCACCCAGAGCAAAGACCACAGCTTCCCAGGCTTCAGGAAAAGACACAGCTTTCCAGGGAGGGCCCAGCCCACACATCTTCTCATTCTACTGGACAGAGTCAGATCACATGGCCAGTCCTGAGCCACTCACTAAAAATGGAGGTACATCAAATAAAGCCAACCCTGAGGCGACAGTTTGGCTTCATAGAGGAGAGTGGGCACCAATGTAAAACTGAGGCTCTATTCAGAAGGAGATGGACGCTGCAAATGTATCAAACAGCATCCCCAACAGGTCTTCCAGCCTGACCCAAGATACAGACCAGAGATGAGAACTGGAAAAAAGCCAAAAGACAATTACTTCAGCCCTCGTGATGTAGTAAAAACTGAAGTCACTAGCAAAAATTTTTAATTGGGAGTAATTAGGTGAAATTTAAAGTATCTGCTTTCTCTTGAAATAGTGGAATGATCTAACACTGACTCTAATTCCCCCAGCGCAACAATCAGCCCAAGCCAAATAGCGCTGGCCTTGGAGAAGAGGCAAGTGGTGTGCCGTCCGCCGGTCTAGGTATTGCCAGTGGCTGCCTACCTCACTTCTTTCTTTCAGCTGCTGAGCCCAGACAAAGGGCTTTTAGTTTACAACCTCGGTATTAGTCATGACAGAAACCAGCTGGAAAAAGTAGGCCTGCAAGCTGGAAAGACCCAACAGGGGAATGTTCACCTCTAGGCGGTTTCAGAGAATTTAATCTGAGGGGGAAACAGAAGGGAGAATCAGGTTAATAATCAAAATTTTCTAGCTATATCCTCAGATGGCTCTGACCCCCCCCAAAAAGTCATGTGAGAGTTAGAGTCTGCGGAGCTGCCTTTTCATGGTAAAGAAAAAACCTATCAAATGAGAGCATCAGAGAGATCCAGCTTGGTGTAGCCTCAGATTTAGTGTGGTGTTTGACGTGTCTGGCTAGCCTTTGGCTCCAGGCATTTCAGTTTTAATGAATCCCAAAGAACATAGTTTGCTCCAACTTCTGAATTCATGCGGCATTCTCTCAGGACAGTATTCATAAGTCTTTAAAGGAGACCCATTTCAAGAAGACAGAAAATTTACACTAAAATAAAAACCTACCAGGGTCCGCCACATACCCAAAGCTTTTATTCCATAGATGGCTGTCCACACCACTTCTGTTCCACCACCTATGGTGTTGAGGAATTCCAATTCTAGACCCCTGAAATCATACCACGATGATCCATTTAGGGTGCGCCTATCACTCCAGGTTCCGAAGTAGGTATCTGTTATTTTTACCTGTCCAATGATCTTGGCAAAGACTCATCTTTCCTAAAAGAAAGCCTTTCCAAGAGGTTATGGTGGGCACTTTCACTCCTATATCAGTGACAGTGGTACGGACGTTGTCTAAGCCTGTCCAGTTACTGGTCCAGCCAAATGTGACCCAAGTCTTGATAACTAAGAGTAAAGCATAATATCTAGACTCAAGGAGAGTTT
Organism: Micronycteris hirsuta; assembly: GCA_004026765.1. NCBI lineage: Eukaryota > Metazoa > Chordata > Mammalia > Chiroptera > Phyllostomidae > Micronycteris > Micronycteris hirsuta. The sequence goes on from PVJI01002018.1 coordinate 62,651, forward strand.
CTTTCCTTCGAAATAAGGACATCTGCATATAAGTCTGCAGGTGATCTGAGGTTGACCTGATCTAGCCATGACTGAACCCACTACACCCTTGCATTATAACACCAGTAAGTTCCTCTATCTGCTTGAGCTACTTTGTGTTGATTTCTCTCCCTTTCAACTGAAAATTGAATGCAATATTCCCTAGGTCTAGTTCTGAGGTCTGAGCTGTTAATATCTACTTATAGGTCACAACTCATCCTTTAACATAGTCCTTGGCACATCGTCAGGGCTCTCTCAATACTTACTGAGAAAATAAATATATGCCTGATTAACACCTCAACCAACAAGGATCAGGAATGGGATGTGCCCATTTATCAAATGGAAGATTTGCTAAAGAACAGAGTGTGATAGGGCCCAACAAAAAGGGTCTTTGGGTCCAGAGAGACCAGGACCCCTCTCTTAACTGTCTCTTTCACCAGCTCTATGATCCTGGCCAGTGAACAAAGTTCACCTACAATTTCATCTTCTCATCTACACAGACAGAAAGATGGCCCTGTGAAGAACGAAGACACAGGGAGAGAACATCACGTGAAGATGAAGGCAGAGATTGCAGCGATGCACCTACTAGTCAAGGAATGCCAAGGATTGACAGCAAGGCCAGAAACTAGGAAGTGGCAAGGGACAGATTCCCCCTCAGAGCCTCCAAAAAGGAACCAACCCTGCCAATACCTTAATCTGGGGACTTCTAGACTCCAGACTAGACTCTGTAACTATGAGACAATAAAGCTCTGTTGTTTTAAACCAGGTAGTTTGTGGAACTTTGTATGGCAGTCCTAGCAAACAGATATGGAGGTTGGCCCCCATCGGTATGTACTTGTAAATGTTTACCATCCAGCTCTGGGAGGGGGCTGACTTGTAGCATTTGCTGATTACCATGGAGTAAACAGTCCCACCACAGCTAACCTCGAACTACCAAATGCCACACTGCATCTCAGCCCATCATTGCAGAGCATTTCCACCATGCAGATACAGCAGACAAAGGCTCAAGAGCTAGATAACAGTGAAATATATTAAAACAATTAGGAAGTAATGCATTTGGGGCATTTACTACTGTACTTGTTAAATTCAATTGTAGCTTTCCATAATTTTGCTTAAAAAGATTGTGTTTAATAACCAGCTCACAGGCCTTGGCCAGGTGGCTCAGTTGACTAGAGCATTGTCCCAATACACCAAGGTTGTAGGTTTGACCCCATCAGAACACACACAGAAATCAACCAGTGAGTGCATAAATAAGTAGAACAACAAGTCGATATTTCCCCCCTCTCTCTATAAAAATCAATAAATAAAAATTTAATAAATAAATAAAATAACCAGCTCACAAAATTCTTCAAAATCTAACAATCAGTCTCACAAGCCTGCACAAGCAGCTCCCTGGCCCAAGAAAGGGTGGGCAGAGCAGAAGTACCCTGGCCTCATGGCCCTGGGCATGCAGTCTTCAAAACTGAGCCCCTCTGCAGAAGAGGGGTCACACTGGCTGTCAGATGGTAATAGACAGTGTCCGGTTCATTAAGCAGGTTTTAGTGCAGCTAAAACCCTGGGCCTATCTTCTCCCTGATCCCATAAAGCATTTGTGGCACTTTGGTTTTTAAGTAATACAGGAGTAATTTAAAATCAATTTCCTTTCTCCTTGATGAACAATGGACTATTTAGTGTGACCCACAGAGAAAATTAGAAGCTGTGCACTTGAGGCAGCTACCTGGAGCCCCGGCAGCAGGGAGCTTCACGATCCCTACTCAAAGCTGTTGCTTGACTGGTACCATGAGGATGCTGGTCTTATTCCTTCCTCTCTGAACTACGTGGTATCTATCAGTACTGGCTTGGATATTTGATCCTTTCTCTAATTACAGGCTGGGGAGAGACCATATTTTACCCTTTTCTTTTTAAATTTATTTATTTCATTTATCTTTTATTGATTATACTATTACAGTTGTCCCAATTTTTCCCCCTTTGCCTCCTCCACCCAGCACTCTCCACTCCCCTTTAGCATCCCTCCTCCTCTGTTCATGTCCATGAGTCATGCGTGTAAATTCTTCAGCAACTCCACACTGCCATCTTGACTAGAGGTCTGTTTTACCTTCCTGGACCATCAATATAGGTATAATGAGCAACAGCTATGAGTGAGGTGCTCTGGAGAACCCAGTGAGCAAGACAGATACAGACTCAGCCCCTTGGCACGTACAGGCTAGCAAAGACTGGGAGGGCCTGAAACAGAAACTTGAAGGTTCCCATTAAACACAGTCACAGAGAAACATTTGTCTAATTAGCCAGCTGCATCTTGCACCCAAAGGCTATGATTCCACCATTATTGCCTAGACTCTCGATCCTGGACAAGTTTAGCCTAAGCTCAGTGTTGATGATAACAGTACCTCCTCTTAAGGGTTACTGTGGGCTCCAAATGAGATTATGCAGAGAGTGAGCTGTCTGTCCCCTCTGTCCCCTGATAACACATGCTAAACTTTACCTCCTTCACACCTTTACCCAACGGCAACTTTTCCAAACAAGGTCTATTTAAAAGAGGTGACACCTACCAAACTCCCCATTTCCCTTAACCTTCTTTCCTTCTTCCTGACACTCATCACCTTCTAAAGTATTAGCCACCCCCCCAACACACACAATAAAACACAAGCCCCAAAGAGGCAGGTGTCATTTGTTAGTTTTGTACTTTTTCAAATACCTTAAGCAGGGCATATCGAACAGCAGGCACTCAATAAACATGAAGGACGGCCAGCTGGATGGAGACTAAACTCTTACGGAAGAGACTGGATCTCGCTGATCTTTCAATCTCCCAACACCTTACACAAATCACCCTCACTTTTTGTTGAATAAACAAAAAGAATAAACCATGAACACTGATTTGAGCCCACAAATAACCTGAGATTCCCAAAAGGATATGTAACATTCTTACTTTTTCCAATTTCCCTGTACATGAAAAAAACCTCTCACCAAATGGCAAACATGCTCCCATTTCTCAGTGTCTTTTCCAACTATGCTCTGGGCAAGAGAACACAAGCAAGAAAGGGGGCAGGGAGGTGGACCGGAAGCCTCTATCCTGATTCAGTGAGATCTTTTTAAAAATCTTTTTTGTATATTAAGACTTCAAGTAAGATTTTGGGGTTTTTTTGCATGGGAATATTTTTTTTCTTTACTTTTTACATGCTCTTTAAAATTGAGGTGTAATTGACATACTTATATGTTGAACCTAAAAACAAAACAAAATGAAAAACCAAGCTTATAGATACAGAGACCAGATTGTTGGTTGCCAGAAGTGAGGGTCGGGGTGTAGGCAAAAGGGGTAAAGGGGGTCAGAAGATACAGACTTACAGTTATAAAACACAGTTTCCATTACATGGAAGTGTAACATGCAGCAAGGCAACAGTAGTTATAGTTCTGTATTATATATGGGTGGGCAAAAGTAGGTTTAAGTTGTTTGTATGAAAAAAACATGCAGGTTGTGATTATTACAATAGTTTTATTATCAAAAGAATGTCACAATGATACTTCCTCTCTTTCTTCCTCTTTTCCCCTCTCTGTAAGAATAAATAAAACCTTAAAAAAGAGAAAGACAGGAAGGAAGGAAGGAAGGGAAGGAGGGAGGGAGAAAGGAAGGAAATGAAGGAGAAACTGAGTAGAACACTAAAGTGTTCCTGCTCATCTACAGGATTTATTGTATTTTATTCTATTACAAAGGCTCTACAACCTTCACAAACATGAATATATTTGTTTACTGTGGTAAAGAACACAGGATATGTGAAAGCACCTAGAAAAAATAGTGTAAAACACAGATGTTTACTAATTTTGAATCTGAAGCTTAAGTGAAACTATTCTTACTTCAGTTTTTACAAACACAAAACCAGCCATTTGATCCATCTATTATGAGTTGAATTGTGTCTCCCAAAACCATGTATCCTAACCCCACTACCTCAGAATGTGACCTTAATTAGAAATAGGGTCATCACAGAAGTAACTGGTTAAGATGAAGTCTAGGGCTCTGGTCCGGCAGCTCATTGGTGGGAGCATCGTCCTGTACACTGAAAGGTCGTGGGCTCCATCCTGGGTCGGGGCACGTGCAAGAGGCAACCAGTGGATTTTTCTCTCTCACATCAATGTTTCTCTCTCTCTTTCTTTCTCTCCCCATCTTCCCCTTCCTCTCTCTCTAAAATCAATAAAAACATATCCTAAGGTGAGGATTAAAAAAAAATGAAGTCATTAGCGTTGACCTTAATGCAATACAACTAACACCCTTATAAAAAGGGAAAATCTGCACCCAGACACACATGCGCAGAGGGAGAACATCGCATGAAGATGAAGACAGAGATCAGGGTGATGCTTTCACAAGCCCATGGAACACCAGAGATTGGACGCAAACCACCAGAAGCCTAGAGAGAGACATGGAACAGAGCCCTCAGAGGGAAGCAACTCTGTCCACAGCTTGATTTGGTCTCTTGGCCTCCAGAATTGTGAGACAAATTCCTGTTGTTTAAACTGGCCAGACTCTGGTACTCTGTTATAGCAGCGCTAGAAACTTGCGTGACATCCAAGCTCACATTTTTTCCTATGGCCCCACTCCAGGCCACCGCACCCAAGCTCTTGGGCAGTAGGTCTTCATGACTTTAGGTGGCATTACAACTTAAGTGATTCCCAAGTTTAATGAATGCATCTAATATACCTCCACTCTATCATCAACTAATAAACTCTAAATTAAGAGACAGGAAGAGGGCAATACCGGATGACCAGCCACATGTCCTGGTTCATGGACAAGAAAAGGAGTCTTCATGGTAAAAAGACAGAGACACTAGCTGCACTGTCTCACTCAAGCAAGAAAACCCACTGTCAATTTCTCTCCTTTGCTGGACCACTCCTTTGCTTCCCTGGTGAATAAAAACACCCAAGGAGAAATGCAGACTTGATGAATTTCATCAACATTCCTAGCCAGACAGTAGGCTGCTTAATGTCTTTATCGATTCCTTGTTTTGCTCTTCTTATGTGTTACATTGGCTCAAGCAGTCCATACAAGAAGAATCAACATGGTGTTGGCAAAGGAGCATTATTTCATTTTAAGCTCATTACCACTGTCACCGGTCAACCCTACACAGGAGCAGCCAGTCTCAGAACAAGCATGTGCAAAATTCCTATTTCTTCCACACCAATAGCTCCTTCCCACGGCCAATGTCCCTTGATTTCCAAGCCCCATCTTAGTTTGTAAAGAAAAACAAACTGTGGCAACAACTATGCCCTTTAAGTGGATTCTGCATGCTAGAATGTTGCTTTGTTTTGTTCTATACTCCAAGATAATGGTTCCAAATGCTTAAAGCGGGTAAATTTCATATTACTAAAATGAATCTAATTACAATTAACACAGCTACTGTCTCTCCATCCATTTCATATTAAATATCAAAATGTGCCAAAAATAAAACTGATAAAACCCATCAAAGAAATACAGGATCTTCAGCATCCTTGCAAATTTATCCACTGTAATGGGTTAAACATGATGTAAGCAAACAACACATAGGATGTTAAAACAAATTTATCAATTTTAGGACAATGACCTAACACCAAACTCAACAAGGTAAAAAGATTAAATCAGACCCTTTAACAAATGAACTTGGCCACTTTAAAAATATGGGCAGTTTTGCAGTACCCTAGAGCTAACACACCGGGGAAAGTGAAATTTGAGAGTAACTGTTGTGTATCATTTATTTTGGTGATATGCACAGTTACTAAAGGTTGGGTTAAATGGCATAAAAACCTTGAGAAAATTATTCCATTCTGAAAAGCAGTTGAGACTCCAAACTTATATGTGTAATTACCATTTTTGTTCATCATCCTTTCTAAGAGGAAACAACCAGTAACTAGCAACTGAGCGAAGGAGATTTCAAGCCTACTTCTACCACTAACTCGCTGTCACCTTGAATGAGTCTCACACTCCCCAGACCTCAGGATTCTAAGCAGGAATGAGAGAAAGTTTGGACTCCATCAAAACTAAACACCTTGTTTTAAATCCTCACACAAGGGCCTCATGTACCACCTCCCAAATTATTTGTCAAATAAATTAGGTAGTCTATGTTTCACATTCTGTGCTTTGACAAGAAATATCAGATTTAAATAAAGAAAGGATCTGTGTTAAAAAAAAAAAGCCTAAAAACACTGGTGAAAGTTGATCTTTTGCTTTCCTTCTCAAAATAATCCCATTACTTGTAGAAATGAATATCTACGTTGTTTCATACTTATACAAGAAAATACTGTAAACATAAAATTCCACTTATTTTTTAGCCAAATGTGGATATTCAGTGTTTTCATATACAAAGGAAAAACAAAGCTGAGACTAATTTTAAGGGATTCAAGAATATGAAGTTGACCATAAATGTATTTTTTTTTTGCCTTAATCTAAGCCTTTCAAAATAAGCAACTATTGAAGATATCTTTTGGTCAAAGTTACTGAAAACTAATCTAAAAAGCATCTATTTTCCATACTGCTGAAACCAAATACAAATTGATGGTGTTCAAATTTGTTTCAAATCTCATTGTCCTCTGTCCTAAATAGGTTTTACCTTGAAGGTGGGATATGTATAAATTAAACAGAAAAATAAAAAAGCTTTCTTTTCAAAAATATTTAAAATTTTTCAAGTTTTCCTAAAGAATATAATGATGCTGATTGCTGCTGAGCAGTCCAGCACCTGGTCCTGGCGGCAGGTCCAGGGAGCGGGGCGGGGGCGGAGTTAGCCATGGCACTGTGTGCAGGTTAGTGACTGTGAGTGGCAGCAAGGGAGGTAGGGTAGGAGATGACCCTGAAGGCCCCTGTGGCAGCGAATGGCATCAGTGTTTTTCTGATCTATGTCCTCATTTGACAACCACGGAAATGGAACAAGAGAAAGCCAACTTGAGAAGAGGCTGAGCACAGACTCGGACTGGGGCTCAGCCACCCCATCCAGGAAAGCCAAGTACAGCAGCCTCTGTCTCATCAGCCCTGGGGAGGCACCAAGGAGTTCCGGAGAACCTACTCTCTGCATGAGCACTGTCCGGTGACCACTTCTGGACCAAAGGCTTGTGTGTTGCAGAATCCCCAGACCATCACGCTCATCTAGGACCTGCCAGCCAGCAGCTACTGTAGAATTAAGTTCCCCAGGGAGTGTTCTTGTCATCAAGAAGATCCAGATGCCAGACTGCTCCAGCCCTTCACGGAGCTCTGCGTGCACATGATGGAGAAAAATGAGACTGTGTTTGTGAAGAAAGTTCTAAAAGGCTCCCTAAGGAGTGACAACTTTGGACCACTAAAAAGGAAGGTCTGTACCTTCAGAGGATTATGATGACATTTCATAGCAGATCGATTTTGTCACATGATTGGGAAAGACAGGGCTCTGCTTGTCCAGGACAGCACTCCTCCAGTCAGGTGTTCCACCTGGACTCCCCGTGCTTCTTGACCCCTTCAATTTTGAGAATTTCAGTTTTAAATTATTCAAGTGATACCGGAGAACACACTGTTGTTCTGTAGAGCCAGCTGAAGGTTAGGGTGAAGACAGACTTCAGAGGGAAGAAGACGGCTGTACTGAAGATCATTGGTAGCAGACCTAGACACGGAGGTCTAGAAGCAGGTCATGCAGCAGGAACAGAGCTGGACAGGAGGTCGGGTAGCGGACCATGTAGTACCATTTCTTGAACAAGGTAGTGATGGACAGAGGCCCCTCCTCACACCTATCCAACGTTGACATCTATCTGGGTTGGCATCTCATCACCACGATGCATGACAGCAATGTGATCATCTCCACCCCAACGGGCAGCATGCTGCTTGCAGCTGCAGCCCAAGCCTCCGTGACCCACTCCAACATGTTGGCCACCATGACCGTGCCCAGCTGTCCCCACTCACTCTCATTCCAGCTCACTGTGGTCCCCACAGCGGAAAAGCTGAAGATCACGCTGTCCCAGGAAGCAAGGAATACCAGGTGGGTGTTCTTCAACGGATGAAAGAGTCAAGAAATCCACCAAGGAGACAGAATCAGCATCACTACCTCTTGCTATCTGCTCCCCTCCATCTGCATCTGAGACCCTGTGAGCAAGTGGTGCCTGCACTGGAAGATGTGGAAAAAGCAGGCTCACTTCACAGAGGAGGAGGAAAGTGAGGAGGGATAGGCCTGTGTTCCCACTGTTGGCACGTGAGGACTCCAGAGCACCGAATCCTCTCTGGTGTCTTTTTTTCCTTTTCTGCCTCCTTCCCACTGGCCTTGGGGGGAACAGGCCACCCTGAACACATGTGCTGTGAACAGGGCCAGTGCACCTATCAGACATCTCAGTACTACTGTCTGCAGCCAAAGGGGAGCCTGGAAGCTGCGTGTTATCAGCCTCATCAGCCATTTTTAACATTTTAAATATGACTTCTTCTTTTGCATTTCTTAATAAGCAAAGGGAGCAATGGCCAGAGCTCTGAAGTCAATACCAACATACCTGTATTGTCAGTCAGGGACAGCAAACTGGACGGGTTCTTTGTAATTCCCTGTAGGAAGTTTTTCTATAAATCAGTCTATTGAAATTCATAGGGGATCAGAATGGATTGATCTATCCTTTGTTTTTGAAAACAAATCTCTCATAGCCCAATAATGTTAAAATGTAATAATAAAATACTGCTAACAAGTCAGTCTGTAGCTGCATCAAACTTTGCTTAAAGAAACACAACATATAAGTTTTCTATCTTTTACATTAGCTAGACTTCTTGCCCATTACACACACCAGTTACCCAAACCTACAAAAATGACAAAGGCTCTAAGACCCAAATCCAGTGACATATGGGAATCTCAGACACGGGGACACGCAGAGCTTGACAGCTGCTGTGTATACATAAATGGTACTCCGCCTACTACCTTATGAATATAACATTAATTATTTCATTTAGTAGCAGGGTCAAAGCCTTCCAAATTTAAAATGAAATTCTCTTCCACCTTCTCCTCAAGGAGCCAGTAAGAAATACCTCTACACCTAGACCCTTTCCTGGAACTGCATCATCACTGACACTTCTTGGAGAACACCCAAACTTTGAGGACACATTTCTAGCTCCAAGACAAGACACCTTGGAGTTTCAATACGTTCATTTCAATTAACTTCTTAGAGCAGCTAGGTAACATGATATAATCAGACCTTTCTCTCCATCTGCAAAATTAATAAATTTCTTAAAACATGAGCAGAACTGTGCTGATCCCACCATCCACATATGGTGGAAGCAAATGGTTCACAGCTGACCTCGATGCTGCTACATTCGGGCCACAAAGGAAACACCCACATCTGGCTCGGTTCTGTCCAGGGAGGCGGGAGATTATCACGGCTCAGCCACATGCAGTATGTCCAGATGGAAAGCAAAAAACATAGACTGTCATCTGCATGTTTTGACTAAATGACAACATCTGTAAACAGACAGGCTTTCTCACTTTTCGCCCAGATTAAGAAAAACTCCTTCATTTTCCCACAACAGATTAGGAATGGTTAAAAAAAAAAAGCATTAATTATAATAATGCCCTGTCAATCTCAGCCTTAGCTATGCACAGATCAGGCCGATTTTGTTGTAACATCGTGTTTCTTCCTGCAAGCCATTTCCCCAAACACACTATGCAGATCTCTTTGTCATGCTTTATTGATAAGAGTCAGGCTTGAAAGCAGGGCTGCCAGATTACTACCACAGCATAAGTACAGACACACAAAGCAAAATGCTGAGGGATGTTGTTGGCTCCATTGGCGCAAGCAACCAAACAGCAGATTTGAGGCTTAACTGCTGTACCAAGGACCTGGTGCAAAGTAGATACTTCATACACACTTGCCAAACTGAGTAACACTCTACCTAACAAACATGAAACATCATCAAGTCCTGGGTGTGCCTCCACAGAAATAATTGATTTGGAGGGGTCTGGGGACAGCCCTCAGAAGTGGCTATTGTCCTCTATATAAGCAGTATTTGCAATCACTGTTTCTCTTCTACTAGGACTCCCAACATCTGAGAGCTACAATGAAGGCCTGACCTAACTTACTTGAGCCTATCAGCACACTGACCGCCATGTCAATTCATACTAGGTCTGCTCAAAACGGAAGAAATGCCCACGTAACTAGCAGCCCAGAGCTGCACCCTGCAAAGGCACAGGTGCAGGCCTCTGTGTTGTAATCCTCCCGTGCCTTCCTCCTAGGTGACACTTTCATTCTCTCTTTTTGTTTAAATTCATTCGGTCCACAGCATTCTGATAAATCCCAGCAGGGCAGAGAACAGGCTTCCAAAGACTTGCCGATTCCATTCAAATACCCAGGAACAGGCTGGATACTCAGTTAAGAACCATGCCTACTACAGTTTAGACTCTGGTTTCAAAATTATATATATTTTTAACATGATCCTATCAATCAATACACATTCGATACATGCCACAGTGAAAACCATGAGATGTGTTTTATTTTTTTAAACACTGGTGTTCATCTGCTGCTCACATTGCTGATAAAGCTCTAAGTGATCAAGGAAAAAAGATAATTCATTTGCTGTGATAATACACAGATCTGTGTATCTTTCCAACTGCCTTCAAGGTTGAAAGAAATGAGGTTTTGATGAGTACCAGCTAGCTATTAATTAGATTTAGTCGCAACAAAATATTACTTTTCAAGCACTTTAAAGAACTGAGAAAACCTACAGAGCTTAGCAGAATTTTTCTTTCCATGTTTTGGTTTCCCTGACCCCCTTTTTAAATTCCTCTCCTTATTAAAAATGCCTCATTCCAAAAGGAAATGAACAGAACAAGAACAAGAGCTGAGGAATATAAGCGAGTGATGACGTATTAAAAAACCTCATTCATCCATCTTTCCAATTTTCAAAACCCATTTCATTCTGTCTAGCCAAGAAAAGGAGAGTTGTATGCACAGCTTGCTTTTAAGAAAGACTTTAAAGCCGTAAGGAGAATTTCCAACCATAAAACCACAGCTGTTTAGACTGTGAACAAAATGTGGACCATCATCTTCCCTTTTTTTTTAATGTTTTCACCTACTTAACAAAGAAAGTGCTGATTCCTGGGCTGAAAGTAGAGGCATCCCTAAAAACTGCCAGCCAATGGCCATCAGCAGCAATACAGTATCAACAGCAATCCCAATTTGAGAGTGGCAAAGAAGGAAACTTTATTTAATGCAAAACAGCCCGATAGTGACTCACCACGGCTAAGAACAGCTCAATAGTGATACAGCAGGCCCCTCCCTGGCTAAGACAGCTCTGCTCTGCTCTGCTCCTTAGTAAGTCTGCTTTGGCCTGAACTGGTCTGCTCCACTCCACTCCTGTGAGGTATCTTTAGTGTTTCAGCTCAGCTGGGGAAACACAGTCCTCAGTGGAAAGGGAAAATGCCTCTAAAGAGCCAAAGTGAAGTTGATTTATACACACAGAAGTCCCCGCCCCATCCCTGATTGGTCCATCCTTATGCAAATAAGGATCCAAATCCCACAGTTTAATTGGTCCAAAGGCACTATCCTGATTGGTCAGAATTAAGCCACTCTGGCAAGTAAAGATATTGATGGAGATATAGTTGGGCAGCTCCAGTTGTATGGGGAAAGCCTCAGTCCTATTGGCTAAAATAGGATTCTAGGAACTCCCTTAAAAGGGCTGACTCGGATGGCAGAAACAGCACAGGCAAGCAGTTCAGTGCAGGCTTCTCCCTGACATGCAATTTGAGTGAGAGGCCCCTGTCTAGCAATGGCTCCCAGGCTGTTTCGTTTTTTGGTTTTTTAATCTGAGCCCAGTTAGCCACCTTTTAGTAAGTATCTTCTTTCTCAGGGTTCATAAGCAATTCACCACAGTGGGGCCATTTTCACATACAGTTTTAGGGTTCCAATCTGTCTTGATAGGGGACAGCAGTTTCTGGGGTGCATGTGGGGAAATGCTGCAAATAGGGGCTGTAAAAATGTGGGCCCAGTTACCTGGACTTGTCCCAGGCCATCGCTTCCCAAATTTCCATGTTCACAGGAATCACTGGGGAATCCTTAAATACAGAGCCAGAGTGGGGTCTGCGATTCTAAGATTCTGCATTTCTAACAAGTTCCCAGGTGATGCTGATGCTGCTGGTCAGAAGATGACACTTTGAATATTAAAATATAAAATATCCTGCCCTGGCTAGCATGGCTCAGTTGGTTGGGCATCATCCCACAAAGCAAAACGTCACCAGTTGATTCCCAGTCAGAGCACACACCTGAGTTGTGGGCCCAAGAGGCAACCGATTAATGTTTCTCTCACTCGTCCACACTTCTCTCTCTCTCTCTTTCTCCTCCCCTTCCTCTCTCTCTAAAAATAAGTAAATAAAATCCTTAAATTATATGTAACATCGAACAATTAAAAACCCTAGACCCATTCAGAACTGTGCTGTTTGTGCAGGCCCAGTATCCACTGTGGGACTGCAGAGAACCAACCAGATGACTTCAGGGAGGTCAGCGGGTGACTTTGTTCCCCTTTTCCCGCAGCTTTACTGGGGTATAACTAACAAAGATATAATGATTTTCAAAGTCAAAATACCAAAATAAAAGTGCTTCTTAAAATTACTACAAAGAAAACAATTAGAAATCATTTGTTAGGCACAGACTTGATATAAAAACAAAAATGGTATGCTGTAATATCCACTTGCTCTAGCATGGTTGAAGTTCCAGAGAAAGAGAAGATTCAGTCGTGGTTTTTTTTTATTCCTCCAGTGCCTCTTACTGAGGAAACTCCAAGCAGTTTCTCCTGCCTCCTTGGGGCTCCTACAACATTTTGCTTACGCTCATTTACTTGCATGTCAGTTTCTAGTCCCTGAGTGCTCCGAAAGCAAGATCTACCGTAAGTCATCTTTTCTAGTCTCAGCACCAAGCTCAGTAACTGGGACACAGAAGAGAATAAACAATTAGTGCCTAGTGAGCGTTAGACACTGCGGGTGACCCTTTCACATCCACTGTCTTCTGTAATCTCACCCCTCAGGACTAATCTCAAGGATCTTCATAGAAAGCCAGGTTCATAGCAGGATGACTTAGCTAAGCCTAAAACAAGATTCAAACCAAATCTGTCTACCCAGTTCCGAAGCCTATGCACCCCACTCAAACAACTACTTCATGGTGCTTCAGTGAGTATCTCCGAACAGGAGCAAATCTCAAGTGCACAGCCAAGTTCAAAACCTGTTGTCCAAAGGTTCTCTCTTGTTCCTCCACACACCTCATTGCCCTCCTTTCTTCCTACTGCCTCTCCAATTACTTTCCACAACACCCACCTGGAGGTGGATGCCACCAGCCCCTCCTGCTACCCTACTTTAGCATGAAGGCAAGGATACCATGGCTAATCTGACACATCTTTTGTCACTCCACAACAAACCAAGGAAATAAAACCCACGGGACATACTTGGGTTAATGTACAGATGCTCCTCAACTCAAGGAAGTTACATTTCCGTAAATCGTAAGTTCAAAATGCATTTCATACACCCATCCTACCGAGCATCACAGCCTATCCCAGCCTACTTTGAACATGCTCAGCACACCTACATTAGCCTGCAGTTGGGCAAAATCATCCCACTGCTGCTGCCCAGCAACACAGAGTCTCAGACTAAATGTCACTACCTGGGAAAAGATAAAAATTCTAGGTATGATTTCTACTTCATGCATATTGCTTTCTCCCCATCCTGAAGTCAAAAAATCGTAAGTTGAACCATGGAAAGTCAAGAAACAAGCCTGCAAATAACACAGCAAGCTTTCCCTCTTGCCCTCTCAACCTCCAAAAAGAAATAAAATAAGTAATATACACAAGAAGCAAGGCTAAGCAGACCAGCTAGGGAAAAGGGTATCACACCCTAGGGTGTCAAGGACGAGAGAGAGAGACAGCATAGCCAAGACCCTCATTTCTATTTCCCTGTGACCCAGGAGTTCCCATTCTCTGTATTGACCCTAAACAAATACTGGCAAATGTGCAAACAGAAGTACAGATAAAAGGTTGCTCTCGGTGACGTGACCTCAATGACCATCAGCAGGAAAATAGCTAATTGCCTCTGAAGAATATTCTTAACAATGGAATGCTATATTGAAACTAAAGGGACTATGTTAAATGTATTAGGCAGCAACAATATTTTTAAACCATTGTTGTATGAAAAAAGCACAATGATAAATACAGTATATTATTTATATAAAAATTATGTACTTGAATAATATTTGAATATATATGTAAACCTATTAAAATAGCTTCATATTCTAGGGAGGGAGAATGAGGAGAAATAGTCAATAGATCAACGCTGTAACAAATGTTCTAAAAAAGAACATTCATATACAATAGGCAATATTTTAATGATTATGCTATTACAGTTTTCCTGATATTTCTCCCTTTGAAGCCCCACCACCCAGCACCCACCACTCCCTCAGGCAATTCCACACCACTGTTCATGTCCATGAGTCATGGGTATAAGTTCTTTGGCTACTCCATTTCCTATACTATATTTTACATCTCCATGGCTATTCTGTAACTACCTACTTGTACTTCTTAATCCCCTCACTTCTTCACCCATTCCCCGATAGCCACCTCCCATTTGGCAACCATCAAAATGAAATGCTCTCTGTATCCATGATTCCGTCTCTGTTCTTCTTGTTTGCTTAGTTTGTTTTTTTTATTCAATTGTTGATAGTTATGTATTTTTTGCCATTTTATTGTTCATGGCTTTGATCTCCTTTTTCTTAAATAAGTCCTTTTAACATTTCATATAATGGCTTGGTGATGATAAACTCCTTTAGTTTTTTCTAGTCTGGAAAGCTCTTTATCTGCCCTTCGATTCTAAATGACAGCTTCGATGAGTAGAGCACTCTTGGCTATAGGTCCCTGCTTTTCATGCCTCTTGAGTATTTCTTGCCAATCCCTTCTAGCCTACGAAGTTTCTTTAGAGAAATAAGCTGACAGCTTTATGGGAACTCCCCCGTAGGTAACTAACTGCTTTTCTCTTGCTGCTTTCAAGATTATCTCTTTATCTTTAACCTCTGACATTTTAATTATGATGTGTCTTGGTGTGGTCCTCTTTGGATCTAACTTGATTGGGACTCTCAGTGCTTCCTGGACTTGCATGTCTATTTCCTTTACCAAAATAGGGAAGTTTTCTTTCACTATTTTTTCAAATAGATTACCAATTTCTTGCTCTTTCTCTTCACCTTCTGGCACCCCTCTGATGCAAATGTTGGACCTCTTGAAGTTGTCCCAGAGGCTGCTTATTACTATCTTCATTTTTTTTGGATTCTTTCCTCTTCTTATAGTTCTGATTGGTTGGTTTTTGGTTCTTTATGTTCCAAATCATTCACTTGATTCTCAGCTTCATCCACTCTACAGTTGATTCCCTATAAATTGTTCTTTATTTCAAGTAGTGAGTCCTTCGCTTCTGACTGGATCTTTTTTATGCTGCTGAGGTCCTCACTACGTTCCTTGAGCATCCTGATAAACAGTATTTTGAACTCTGCATCTGATAGATTGCTTATATCCATTTCACTTGCCTCTTTCTCTGGAGTTTTGATCTCTTCTTTCATTTGGGCATGTTTCTTTGTCTCCTCATTTTGGCAGCCTCTCTGTATTTGTTTCTGTGTACTAGGTAGAGCTGTTTTGACTCCCTATCTTGGTAGTGTGCCCTAATGTAGTAGAGTTCACTGACAGTTTCCCCCATCCCCCAAGCTGGGTATTCAAGTTGTGCCCAGACTGGCTGTGACCACTTACCACCAATCTCCACCCTCCAGGGAGGATTAGCTGTGCAGGGACAGGGTGGTGGTTCTCTGAAGTGATCTGTAGCTGTCCACTGGGTGTGCTGGCCCTGAGGTTTCCTGGATGGTACAGGCCAAGGTCAGCTCCCATCTGTGTTTTGCGCAGGGTCACCCTTCCTGAGCTACAAAGCAATCTGAGAAGGCTGTTATTTGTGCTGGGCTGGGAGATTCCCAGGAGAAGCCAAACTGTGAAACTAAACTGGCTGCTGCTAGTGCCCAGCCTGGAGTTCACTGAGGCCAGCTGTTGCTTGATGAGATTTAGGTAGTTGTGAAGCTTGAGCCGAGACCAGCCATTCATATAGAAAAGCAGCCTGAGTGGGCCCATAAGATGGGTGGGGCACTCTCTGTGGATCTCCAGGTGGGTCAAACAGTGTTAGCCAGGTTGATGGAGTCTCAGATATGGCACCAGCTTGCTGGTTCTGTGGGGGGAGGGTTTAGAAAAAGGACAATGACCTCTGCTCGCCTTGATGACAGACTCTCCAGTCTCTCCCTGTGTACCACTTGTGCCTTTCAAGCTACTACCCCAGTGCTAGAGCTCAGAGGGAATGAGTCTGAGTAGGTGAGTCTGTGTGTGTATTCTTTAACACGTTAAGGGAGGAGCCGATTTTGCTGGGCTTTCCGTTCAGGTGTCAAGCCAGGGACCACTCAACAGGTGTTGAATTAGAGTATAAACAGGCGCACAATGGTGAAGCCAATGCAAAACTTCATTAAAATTACAACACTTATTTTTTAACCTTGATACTGCCGGTCCTATGCACCAATGTCACCCAAACGAAAAGTCCACTGTCGGTCTCTGGGGACTGACACCACACTTAACATGTTAAGAGGAACTGCTTGGGGCTCCAGAAGTTTCTTCCACCAACTCAAATGCCTGGTTTTTGCAGCCCAAAGTTGTGGGGACTTATCTTACTGGCAATGGAACCCTGGGCTGGGGTTCCATTGTGTGGGCATGGGACTTCTCACTCCCGAGATATCCCTCCTGAATTTTTATCCACCACACGTGGGTGAGGGACCAGTCTGTTCCACATCCTCACCCCTCCTATCAGTCTGGATGGATGTGGTTTCTTTAATTTCATAATTGTCAAACTTCCACTCATCTCAATTTCTGACACTTCTGAGTGATGGTTGTTCTATATTTTAGCTGTAATTTTGATGTGTTTGTGGGAAGAGGCGAGCCATGTCTGCCTACGCCGCTATCTTAACTGGAAGTCCTATGCAGTATTTTTTAATTAAAGAAGAATAACAAATGCCAGTGGTGCCTACCTGAATAGTAGGTGTTCCCTGGTCCATCGTCTCTTTCAAAAGCAGATGATGATGTCATCCTGAGAAGGCACAAGCCCATGGGACATGGATCAAGGCCCGAGCATCCCCAAAGGACTTGCCTTCCTCAGTTACCACTTACTAAATAACTGAGAAACCTGAGGTCCTATTCCCTCAGGGCTTCTAGCCTCACGTTACTCTTCACCCCCCAACTTCTTGCCTCTGATTCCCCAAGGCTGTAGGAGGCATGCTCTAGCTCACCATGAAGTGCTCTACTCAGTAAATACAGTGTAGTAACTGACCCCGACCACACTGCCATATCCCTCTTTCATTCAGGCATCACCTGTTAATTTTTACTAAGCAGCAAACAGGCACTCAGCATGCCAGAGACACAGCAGTGGACCAGGCAATCCTCACTGCACAGACCAGTCTAGGGGCCTGGGCTCACCCCAATGACCAGCAACCCACCCCAGCAACCACCTGAATTTTGAAAGTTCAGAATGACTTGTAACCACCAGGACACAAAAGACCTGCTTTCAAACCCCAGTCTCTTCACTTACTATGTTACTGGGGCAAATTTTTCTCCCTGTGAGCCTCAAAGTTTGTCATTTTTGGATGGAGACAATCATTTAGAATGAGATATCTTAGCAGACTCCTGCTTCATCGGATTGTGGTGAGGATTATCATAATAATCTAAACTGAGGACCTGAAACATATTATTCAGTAAGTAGTAGTTTCATTAACAGATGGTGTTAGGGTAGGAGTTGGCACACACATTCTGTAACAGGCCACGGATAAAAAGTTTAGGCCTGCAAATCACACTGTACTCAGCTGCTTGTCAACAGACGGGAGGGGCTGTGTTCCCGCAAGTTATGGAACTTAGATTTGAATTACATGATTTGCACATGTCTTAAATTATTACATGTTTAATCTTTTCAACAATTTTAAAATGTAAAAACATTCTTAGCTCGCTGGCTGTACAAAAACAGGCAGCAGGTCAGATTTGATCCCAGGCGAGTTTGCTGATCCCTGTATTAGAGGAAACCCTACGCCTGGAGCAAGACTAAGGACTCCCAGCCTATCATGTAGCCAGTTGTTGCTCCCTGCAGAGAGCTGACTGCAGCTGCTGTTTGCTGCAGGAGTCTCTAGCACTGGGCTACTTGAAGAAAAACAACAGAACACCTATGCACTTATACACATGTATGTATACGTATGTGTATGTACACACAAATATTTATATAAATATTCATTTATCCCTCTTAATTTGTATTTTGGGAATGTTTCATGATGTATATAGCATCAGTATAACAGTACATCTATAGTATAAGTGAATTCTGTTCCCCCCAAATTTGTATCTTGAAGGTCTAATCACCACTGTGATGCTATGTGCTAGGAAATTAGGTCACGAAGGTAGAAGCCCCCATGATGGGATCAGTGCCCTTGCAAAAAGGGACATGAGAGAGATCTCTCTGTACCTTGTGAGGACACAGCCGGAAGACAGCTATTTGCCAGCCAGGAAGCATGTTTTCATCAAGAACGAAATTGGCCAACACCCTCATGTTGGACTTCAATCCCATTTGCAAAACTTAGGTATGAATTCTGGGCAATATCATCCTGCCTCTTGGTGTGAACTGTCTGACATCTTGTGCCTCTGGAAGATGTCGGAAAGTTCATACGAAAGCCACTCTGATTTGTACTGGCTGGGCCTGGCAGGGAAAAGTCTCCAGAACTGTGAGAAACAAAACTTCTGTTTCTTAACACAGCCAGTTTCATTGTGTTAAAGTAGCAGGAAGTGACTAATATAATCTATAATTTAGAAAAACATGCAAAGTAGGGGTGCATGTTTAACACTTTCTTCCCCAAGGAAGAATATCAAATCAAACACAGCAGAGGCATGGAGGAGTCAGGGAGAGCATGGCTACAGGTAAGTTCTACATGTTCCTTCTCAGAAACAGGACACGAAGCAAACAAATGATAACCCGAATCTAATCATGAGAAAACATCACACAAATCCAATGTGAGGGAAATTTTACAAAGTAAGTGGCCTACTCTGTTCCAAGGGCAAGCTCATGAAAGACAAAAAAAGTTCCAGACTTAAGAAGACCAGAGACAGGACAACCCCATGCAATATGTGATCATGTATTTGGATCCTGACCAAGAAAAACTTTTTTAAATGCTTAACATTTTTTATTTTCCTGTAAAGGACATTAGTGGAATAACTGACTAAATTTTAATAGGTCTATAAATAACAGAACTATATCTATGTTAATTTTCTGTGGATGATTATATTATGCTATGTAAGAAAATGTCCTTGTTTTAGGAAATACACCGTGACATAATTAAAGGCAAAGAAGCATCATGTCTGCAACTTTCTTACAAACTGTCCAGAAAAAAAGTATGTGAGCATGGATGGGTGTGTATTTGTGTGTGCAAGAGAGAAAGAAAATAAATGCAGTGAACTTAATATTTGGGGAATCTTGGAAGAAAGAGATACAGAAATTCTTTGTACTATTTTTGCAACTTTTCTGGAAATCTGAAAGTATTTCAAAATTTAAAAATTTAAGTACCAAGAATAAATGATAATTACAAAGTTCTCTGTTAAAAGCTCTTACGTAGAAAGCATACCTATTTGTTTTCGGTTTCTATTTTACACAATAATGTAAGGTGGCATTTGCCATTAGTGCTTCAACTAAGCTACAATCAAGATTGTGTCTGATGTCACCACAGGACCTAAGATCAAAAGGAGACAAACACTTCCCCTACCCCCATAACAGCGGCCTCATCGGTGGCCCATTAACAGGCAACCTCTCTGGCCCTTGGCGCCTAAGAGGTGAATCACATTCCCTACACATCCCTCCTATGGGCAGAGGACTGATACCTGGGTACAGACATATAAGTACTGGGGTGATACTTTGCCCTATAAATGATAAGGAAGAAACAGAAAGAAAAAGGTTGCCCAGTCTGTTTCTTCATGTTCTGCCATTTTTATATCAACACTAGTGAACAAATCCAAGTACACTCTTTCCGGGGAAGAGAGAGGCCCCCCAAGACAAATGGGGCACCCAGACCAAAGGGACGGTCCACAGATAGGCCCACCCCTGTCCCAATCCTGTGCTTGTGGTTTGCTGACCGCCACAACCCTCTGACCTCATCGACATGGCCAGATCCTTCCCCAGAAGCCATCCTCTCTCGAGAGTACCAACGTTTTAAAGTACTATCCACCGTGTAGACAAGTTAACTTTACAAGCTATTACTTCAAATGAACAAAAGAAACAGAATTTTAGTAATAGCAGAGGTTTAGTTCCCTATCAGTGACCTGTGGCAATCCAAGAGGACAAGATCTAAACCATCCCCAGTTTCCCTGGTTGCCCTATCATCTTCACACACCGGAGTCCAATCCCAAAACCCTCACTTGAAAATGACCTGCTAATTGGGTCCCCAGTGCCTCCATCATAAATAGATATTGCAACTGGCAGTGCAATTAGCAAGCGTCCGCTGCCAAGACAACCACCTTTTTCCCCCTGCTGAAGAAGTTGCCCTTCCTGACCTTAAGTTTCAAATCCTAGATCTTTTCGGATCGAAAGGCCTACTCAATCAGAGGAATCTATCACCTAATGAAAGCAATTAAAGAAGCAGTCATTCAAAATTCCTATTAGCAAAGCAAGGCAAAAAATAAAAGGAGGAAAATTAAACAAAAACCAAGTCATGTTAATAATTCCCTTTGTCTCAACTATCTAGAAAATGCATATGAGAATTCAAAAGTCTAGTGCCTTAATGTTCACTTTCCTCTGTGATGATGGATGGACTTCAGGGCCCCACAGAGGAAGCAGCACCTGACACATAACAGGACTGGAAAAAAGGAAGGTCTCTTCCTCATCAATCTTCCTTCACTAACCAAAAGAAAACTTAGATCTTCATCTTTCATCTCCTAACAATTAAGCTATATGCTGAATACAGATGTTTTAATATATTTCACAATATGATTCCAATAGAATTTTTTAATGTTACAGCAACACACCAGAAAGCTGTAGGCCACAGGCGGCAAACACAAGGCCTGCGGGCCAAATTGGGCCCTCCGCCTTGTTTTATGTGGCCCGGCACCTTGTTTCTACCCAGCGCATGCTGAGCTCTCGCTTAACAGTTAAGGAGTAGTTACATTTACACAGTCCTAAAATTACATTCAGCACTTTGAAGGCAACCTTGAGGCTGATGTGGCCCCCGCTGAAAATGAGTTTGACACCCCTGCTGTAGACCAACACAGTTAGTCATTAGTTATGTCTGGTGTTGAGATCACAGGCGATTTTATTTTCCTCTACGTACATTCTTGAATCCCTCTATTTTTTACAAACATTTGTTACGTTTTAATAGAAAAAATTATGGAAAACGAGATTAAAATAACATTTACATTCAAACACAGAGAGCAGTCTTCGAACTCTAAGGTGTTTCTGTTCACCTGGGAGTCTTGTTGAAAAGCAAATTCTGGTTCCACTAGACGGGAGTGAGGCTGAGATCCAACATTTCTAAACAACTCCCATGTGACAACTGGGCAAATCCAATGGCGTTTGATTGCCAAATACCTATAAAAAACAAAAGTAATTGAGGCGCCAACAATTCCAGGCTTAAGGAGCTGATGATGATAAGTAACAAGGCCTTAAATCAAAGCAAGCCAACATCAACAACGTCTTACACTGAAAAAATTAATGCACTTGGGCCCCAGCCAGAAAAAGGAAAAAACAAAACAAAACTGAACTTTACTTGAAAGTACAGTACTGTGCTGGAAGCACTTGTCTTCATAGTTAAAAACAAATGAAATTGCTTTTTATTGATTTTAATTTAGGTTGGAACACGTGCCGTCCAATAATGCCAGCACAGGAAATCATGAGTGGGGACGGGACGAGACATGGTAAGAGATGAACTCTGGAGGCCATCAGACGCTCAGCCAATCTCCAACCTAAGGAGCAGTTACAATGTGATAGATGGGATTGGGTGTGGGCAAAATACAAGACCAGATACACGTCTCTGCATTAAACTCAACCTCCAGAGCCTCTTATCATTGTGGACTTTTTTTTAATTCCAGCGCTAAATGTTGTTCAATTAAGTTTTACCATTTCCTTACAGATCCTTAGGATTCTCATTTACAAATAAAATCAAGAGCAGCCGTTAAGGCTAAGTATTATCAGCATGTCTCCTCAAGAGAGGCTGTCCCTAGCTCCAAAATAAAAGTCCTAGTATTCCTGGAGATAAAAAGCTTAAAATGAATGAACTTGAAATAACCAAACAGGGAATAAAACCATCATTAAACAACTGTTTTGGGCAGGCAGGGGAGCCAGTTCCTGTCCTTGTCAATATTCCTACTTACCTACCCTCACATGTACCTCCAGATGATCCTGGTGCCCTGTGATTGAAAATGAACGAATCAACCCTTGGTTAGCACAGGCATTGAAAGGATCTGGAGCATCTCAAAGCCATTAATCAAAAGCCAAACAATTCAGCTTCTAAAAGGGCAAAGATCAGAGAGGAGCTGGGGATTCAGGCAGCAGGAACTGAGAGAGACGTCAATCCTGTGTCACAGGACTCGAGCCTCAACTCCAGGGAGAAAAGGTGTGACCAGCCCAGCCTGGGTTTTGCACCTCAAATGGAGGTGGACAGAGCCCCTTGATTAGCAGAAGGCCCAAGTAAGACCACGGATGAGGGATCACGACCCAAGGAGTAGCAAAGGTGCTCTTAGCAAAACTTGGTAAGGAGATGCCAGGCAAGCAAAACAGGAGTGATACAGTAACAACAATACCAATAGCTGTGTGCTTGCTAGGAACCAGTGCCTTACTTATATCCGCATCTAACCGTATGTCAGCTGTAGAGATAGCGACCGTTATCCCATCTTACGAATGAGGAAATTAGAGGCTGAGGTCACCAAGCTAGGCCATGACAAGGCAAGAAGGCATTACTATAAGACTACTGTCAAAAGGTCATTCAGCCTTTTCTTGTGCTATCTGACAGCCTCTGGGGACCACAAAATCAAGCCCGAAAACCTCAACCTGGCATTCCAAGGCCAAAGCATCCAACAATGGCTCCCATGCCTCTCAAACCTCCACGGTGGTTTGCAAGCTGACAGTCACTAAAAGCTTTGTGCCATGAGGAAGCAGCTAAGATACAAGGCAGACATTGGTCCAAGCCCCAGAACTGCATGACTTCGCCTTTGCAATCAGCCTATTTACAACCAGTCAACCACCTCAACAGGCTCATTATTGCCTCTGCTTACTAGCTACCCCCATTCCACATGCACATATAAAATACCATCTAGGCTTTCAAAGGTTTATAGAGCAGCTACTCCCAGTAAGGTATGTTTCTCAATATGTTATTGCTCCTCAACACTGAGCATATATGAGCATTTTATTGTATCTTCAGCCTTACACAGCTAGGCAAGCTGTTTTAGGGGCTTTACCTTATTTCCCCAATTCACACACATTTTTAGAACCCCCTTACACCACGCAAAGTGCTGAACGCATAGAGTTTCCACTGATATTTGACTGGAACCTGTTATTTGCTTTTAAAACTGGGGCTTTGTTTGTATGCATAAAGACAACCCAATTTGACCTTCCTTCTCACCCCTGAGCTCTTGCACTTGTTGTCTGATTAGCTAGTGTCTGAAACTAATTAACAGGTATAGCAAAAAAGAAAGGAGAAAACAAACCTTGGCAACTTTCTCTCAGGGAACTGATGACTCAGATTTATAACATTTCCTCTGGGCTAGATAGAACTAACTGGGAGCTCAGTGAGGTGGACTTGGTATTCAAAAAGTGTCCACCTACCCAGTCTTTAGACATATCCACCAAGAAGAAAGAAAAGTTAC
Organism: Micronycteris hirsuta; assembly: GCA_004026765.1. NCBI lineage: Eukaryota > Metazoa > Chordata > Mammalia > Chiroptera > Phyllostomidae > Micronycteris > Micronycteris hirsuta. Next base: position 86,532 of record PVJI01002018.1, read on the forward strand.
AAATTCATCCCCAACTACCTGATTTCTTCCTTGGCTGTAGATGGTGCCCAAAATATCACTGAGAAAAACACGTGAGTGAACAAGCCCCAAAGCCTTGGAAAAGTCAGAGGGCGAGTACGTTTTTGCTAAGCTCTGGGACTGAAACGGCAATGAAGGAAACACAAATATTTTCCCCACATCAAAGACATTACTTCTCTGTAACTACCCAGAAACCTTTAGAAACCAAGAGAAATCACACAGTACCTTGAAAACATGCCCTCTGGATTACATCCTATTCCCCAAGGTAAGTCATGAAGCACTCATAAAAGGTCTTTGTAGCCAAAAGAAAATGCAGTAATCCACCTTATCCACAGGAAATACGTTCCAAGACCCCTAGCGGATGCCTGAAACCACGGATAGCACTGACCCCTATAGGTACTATGTTTTTCCCATACATACATAGCATAAAGTTTAGTTTATAAATCAGGCACAGTAAGAGATTAATGACAATAATAGTAAACTAGAAGAATTATAAAAATGCACTGTAATTGAAGTTCTATTAATGTGGCCTCTCCAAATAGCTGATAACTGAGCTACTAAGTGACTAATGGGGTACACAACGTGGGGATGCTGGACACAGGGGTGATTCACACAAGACGGTGTGAGATTTCAGCACCTCACTCAAAACAGCACACAACTTAAAACTTACAAATTGTTTCTGGAATTTTCCCATTAATATTTATGAACAGCACAGTACCTAAAACCACAGAAAGCACAATCGCAGATAAGGAGATACTGCTGTAATAATCTTTAAGTGCTTTTACTTTATTTTTACTCAGGAAGGCTTTTTTTTCTTACCTTTATTAACACTTCATTTATTGGGTTTAAAATCATTCTAGCATTTCATCAACCCTATGTTAGAATACATACAAAGAACTGACCCTATTCTATGTATTCCTACAATGCCAAAGTGGGAAAAAGAGCGAGCTCTTTAAGTTAGTCTTCAGGCCTCCTTACCTGGCCTTTTCCCTTTTCAAAACTCAGCTATCAGTCTTATAAAGTACCCAGAGTTCAATCCACTAAGTGTAATTCACAAGATGTGCAGAGCTGGTCTTCTATGTATCAACAGAAGCACCACGTAATTAAGGAAAAGATCATCGGATTTGCAGTCAGAAGCTGGATTCTACCATTTTCAAAACTACCCCAGCTGGTCAAGTTTCATAACTGGGCAAAAATTCTATTTGCACACCTGGGAAATAAAGAGTGTCCAGCCCCCAGCACGAGGCTCAGAGGAGATGCTCAATAAATGGTGCTTCGCATTAGCCATGCCGCACTGTAAAATCGCCTGTAGAAAGAGTGACAGCAGAATTTCCAATTCCCTGTCTCATCCCTACCAAGTCTGCCTAGGGAGGGAACTGTTCTTCCTAGAAATCACGGCTCACAATGGAAACACTGCACAGGAATAAAATCCCCAGGTCCAGTGAAAAGACAGAAGGGGGGCAGCTGTCAGTAATGGCAGACGCAGGTGATCAATCAGGTGATCACATCATCCCTAAAAAGGGGTCTACCTTGACAACTTGCCAAGGGGAACGCTAGGTCTGAAGAACTGTTTTCCTTCAAGAGTCACTCTTGAAATCTGGCTCTGCTGAAGAGTATGAGAAAGTCCTGGGAGAACTCCTTTTCCTCCCCTTCCCATGTGGCCCTGCACGGCTGCTTCATCACCCTCCCCTGGTTACCAAGGCAGACTTGGGGTGGGGCCTGAGGACCCACAAGGCTCCTTCAACACCCTAACTTGAAGACTTCAACATCCTTATTTATCCATCATAGAAACACTCACAACTGAAACCCAGATGCTTATCACCTGCACTGAACAAAGGGCATGTGTCCAGCCTGCCAAGGAAGAATTCCCACCAGAACCTGAAAAACAATTACTGGGGATGGGTTTTCCCAGCCGGCCTGCGCCCTCCCTCCCCAGCACTGGCCACCCTTGCCCAAGTTCTTGGCCTGCAGATGCAAACGAACACACAGGACTCAATGCCAGAAGCTCGTCTGGGCAGACCTGACCTTTCTGATAAAAGTGTGTTTTGTCTGCCTCATATTCTCCCTATTTCCCATTTCAAATTAAATAGCGGGTTAGTTAGCAAATGTGTACTCCACCACTTGAAAGAGCCACCTATTTTTTTAAATCCTCACCCAAGGATATGTTTACTGATTTGAGAAAGAGAGAGACAACCATAAATTGGTTGCCTCCTGTCCTCTCCCTGACCAAGGACTGAACCCACAACCTTTTGGGGCAGGGGACGATGTTCCAACCAACTGAGCAACCCAGTCAGGGAGGAAGAACTATCCATTTTAATATCTGCTGGAAAAAGGAACTACACGGCCTAAAAGGATTGTTTGGGCATCCCTCCTACACAAACGCAGAGACTACTACCTAATCCATCTCACCAAAGACCACAACTGTGTTCTAGTCTGGCCCACAGGTCCAGCACTTGGATCCAGTGTGAGCTTGGCTATTAACCAGAATAGGAATTGGGGCCTCAATAAAGCAAAATACCCAAAAGAGCAAATGCAAGGCCCGGGGATGCCGTGTGAGGCAGAGTTCTACAGCCTCCTCCACAAGGAAGGAGGGAACCAGCACCGCAATGGAGTAGGACTCTGGTCAAGGAGCTTTGCACATCAGTCCACAGATCTCTGAAGATCTCCAGGGTCCCTTCTATCTTTCAAGTTGCTAGGCATCAGCTCAATCAGAATGCTCAAGGTATTCTACACCGCCCTGGGAGCAATGCTGGCGTTTTAAAAGTTTGCAACCCTCCATAGGTCCCACACATTTCACAAACTGGAACCGAAGAGGAAAAAATCATAGCCAGAAACTCTGCTAAATGCCCACTGAGGAGCCAGTAAAATAACAATGGCGGTTACTTTCAGGTGCTTGCTATTTGCCAGGTCTGTGCCAAATGCCTTTCATGGCTTACCTCATTTACTCCTTAAACAACCTCACAGAGCAGGAACTATTACCCCATTTCACAGACAGGCAAACAAGCCCACAAAGCTAATGACCCCAACTTTCTACCCTGATACCCAGACTCCAGTGCTTCCTAGTGACAGTGCCTTCTAAGAGGCAACCCTCTGCATCAATGATGAGTCTCTCTTGGCACTATGCTTTGAAGGGGCAGGGAAGGGCTAAGAGGTAATCATGGTCCCTGAGGGGATGACAGCTATGAAAGCTTCTTCTGAAAGGTGAGATTGAGACAGGATAGTGAAAAGCTAGGAAAATTCCTTGGCAAGTGGAATAGGGAAACTGAGACAGAGAGTTAACCACAATGGCCAAAACAATATACAGCCAGGTGCAGATGGTTACCACAGCAGCAGGTCCCAAGTGCCTGAAGGGGGCAAAACTGAGACAATAGGACCTTGCTCCCAGGGTAACTTCTCCCCTGGCCTTTCCTCACTGGAGGTAACATCTGGGCCTCAGCTGTATTTCAGCTGCAGGCCCAGAACAGCAAAACCTGGTGGGCACCACCAGAACCAGCTGTAGTGACTAAAGACCCCCGCCCCATGCCCTTTCACTGACCAATCAGTGGAGACCATGACCCTGAAAGGACAGACCCTGAGAACTGATGAATATGCAGCTGAAATCCTCCCCTGGGTTCTCCCCTAAGATTCCTGCCTGCAAGAGAGAGATGAAAGCCTCAAGACAAAGGACCAAGCCTGTGCTCTCCCTCTGGGGAGTAGCCCATGCCATTCCCTTTCCCTTCTTCTTCCCCCACTTCTTCTTTCACAGGCACTTTGTCTCCTAAACTGTAAGGCAATGGGCAACTGGCAGCTTTTTTCAGGCTGCTCTCCTGAACCTGAACCTTTCTGGGACTTCCCAGTGAGCTAAGGCAGCCCAGCCTAGGCTCTCCTGTTGCTTTTTCTATGCTAAGTCCTTCCTTGTTTTACTGTCGCCAGCTTTAATAAGTGGATCCTCATAGTCACCCAGACCCATGTTGCAAAACCTTTCCTATATGGAGTAAAGAACCCACACACTACAGCTGGCCCCAGGCCAATAACAAGACAAGGTGGAAAAGAGCAATACAAATACAACGCAAGCCAAGAATGCGAGCCACATCTGTAATTTTACATTTTATATGGTCACATGAAACAGTAAAAAGAAATAGGTGATAATAATTTTAATAATACATTCCAATTATCCCAATATATCTAAAATATTATCATTTCAATAGACAATCAATATAAAAATTGAATGAGGCGTTTTACATAGTTTTTTCATGTGTCTTTGAAATCCAGTGTGTACTTCACACTTCAAGCCCCTCTCAATTTGAAGCCATGCTTCCAGTTCTCATTAGCCACATGGCTAACACACTGGACGGCACAGCTCTACAGACATTTCATGATAAATAAGCTGAGGCTCAACCTCAGAAAGCACCCCTAGGGGAAAAATTTCATATCCACAAAAAAAATTAGATTACTTAACAACATCCATGTACTTGGTATAGTAACCAAACACCACAAATTTATCTGGTATCAACTTCACAAAGCCATTCCTTCCACCTTCTATCCCTATTCTCCAATTTCCTTAACAAAAGTAACACTGATCAGAGGACCACTGAAATTCTGAGAAACAAGCTACCTACTCTAGGGTAACAATGAATTTATGCAGAATAAACACAAGGTCCTTTACCAGGTATAAACCACAGGGGGAAAGGATCCATTCAGTCAGTCACAGTTTTAAAAACTGCTGTCACCAAGTCCATACTTACCACTCACTTAATAGCTAAGAATTCAGAAAGGTGTCAGTTTGGAATACAAACCGTCCTACAAGAGCCATATCTGATGCAAAACCTCTGGGCTTTGAAGGAAGGAAAAATAAACTGTTAATTTTAGATCACCAAACCTCCATTTGTAGATCTCACCAATTAGAATATGATGCAACCACCATCAACAGATTGGATTTTTCCCCTATATAAATGAATGTGAATCAAATATGAGCCCAAATCAATTTCATGGATCAGGAAACTTTCGCACATAATACTTGTTATTGATACCTGCTCTTTCAAGTCAATTTCAAAATAGGTCTATGGCTTAAAAATTGTCCGTGTAGCAGCAAACCTATTTGCAAGATAAAAAGCCCTGTGGATAGCTTCTCCTTATATTTTTAAACACTGGGTAATATGTATGTCTCAGTATAGCAAGAGATGGTACAGAAGCCCTCTCCCAGGCCAACTCTTGCAAAGCATTCTAAGACAGTTCATGTGTTGGCAGGAAAGAGCTCTGTGATCACTTAGCAATGTCTGACATGGCTATAGACCTGGGAGCCTTCATCTCAAATGTCAATCTCCAATCCCTGTGTAGAATACCTGTAAAATAACACAAGGGCAGGAAGATAAAATTTGTGCTATAGACATGCACGGAATGTCTCCATCCACTTGCACAAAGGGGACATGGCAGGGCCCATGTTAACACAGAAATATACAGCAAGGCATATATATCATAACCACACAATTTCAATAATAAAAATACCAAAAGTAGCTCTAAATCTGTTCCATAAAGCCGAGGGCATGCAAAGCAAATTAAAGCCTATAGCCATCTTTAATAAATCTGTCAATGGAAAATATTCCCGAATAGCCATACGCACCTTAAATTCATCCACCACCTGCTCTGCTAGCTGAGAGACATGACAGCACCCAGAAAGCCAAGTTCAAATTTCAGTCCCACGACTTCATTACCTGTGGGGTCACCACTCTCCCTGAGCTCCAGCTCTCCTATCTCTTCATAGGGTTGCATGGCAATAACTGAGAGCATACTTATGGCAAGCATTTGTTTCGTAAATGTTAAGCAACAGCTATTAAAAAACAAATACCATTTGTAACATCCTGTACACCTAATGCTATTCTGGTGCTCTGCACATGGCATTCCATTTAATCTTCCCAAGGACTCTAGGAGGTTCAGACTCCCCATTTTACAGATGAGAAAACCAATAAAGTAATTGGCCCACGTTAGTCAAGGACGAAGCTTGGAATCACTAACGTGGGCCTGTTATTTAACTTGATTGACTAGATCTGTGCAACTGAGACATTTGCCACAGCCTCTTTCATCAGAATTCACCTGTCTCATTTCCTCAAAAATCTATTAAAGGTCCCAAAGCATAAAAGATGTATTTCCACAAATTCCTTTACCTGGTCAGAGTGCTTACATTTTGCTCAGATTCTCCAGAAACCTATTTTCCTTCCACTTAGCATAAAGACTGAAGGCAGAAACCTCAAGAACTAGCAAAGCAACTCCTTTACATCAATTAAGATGCTTCAATAACAACAGTGAAGTTTTTCTTTTAAAAATCACATCCTGAGCCCTGGCTGGTGTAGCTCAGTGGATTGAGCGCGGGCTGGGAACCAGGCGGTCCCGGTTCGATTCCCAGTCAGGGCACATGCCTGGGTTGTGGGCCAGGTCCCCAGTGAGGGCCATGTGAGAGGCAACCATACATTGCTGTTTCTCTCCCTTTCTTTCTCCCTCCCTTCCCTTCTCTCTAAAAATAAAATAAAAATAAAATCTTTAAAAAAAAAAAATCACATCCTGAGAATGTTCAGAAAGAATTCTAATTCTAGAGTTACCCACCTTCTGTCTCAGCTTCTGTGCAAATGGACCAGTTGAGAAAATGAGGGGCTGAAGCCTAATACTCTCAAGTGACTTTTCTCCACTCACGGCCTTTGTACACATATAAGCAGAGAAAATGACTGGTTTAAAAGAGAAAAAAAACTGCATGGGAGAGGAATAAAATAGGGCAAAGCACCAACTAGTGACGTATTCTAGAAAACTTAGCTCCATGGTGCACCAGCCAGTATCTGTCTATTGAGGGAATTAGATAAGGTGGTCAAGAAAGCAAAAATGGGTCAGTTCAGGCAAGCCCGCTCTCCGAGACCAACCTACCCAAAGCTTTTACTAGGCAACAGATCAGTACTCATCCTGACGCTCTACAGTCAGCTCAGGCAAGCTCTGCTGCCCTCTACGACACTCCATGTCACTACAGGTACTCCTCCCAGATCAACCCGAAGCCAAGGCCACTTCTGATGCAACAAATTCCAGATTCACAAAATTTAGCCTAAATTATTTCATAAGCGGAAACAAAAGGACTGTAACCATGGAAACGTGACCCAACTGCCTTATAAGACATCTGACCCCTAATTGAAATAAATCTTGTTTTCAGCAATAGATACCTTGGTGGCTAATAACAGAAATTACAAATTCAGCTTCTCCCTTTTTTAAGATGGGCCTCAAACACCGTGACAATACACTCTAAATTCTCCTAAGGAAGATGTTAATCTTGGATATGGATCTCTTAAAAGGATGCAATACACAAATGTGAGATTTCTGGAAACAGCATACACTGATACCAAACTCTTGTAAAATGGCCCATAATTGTTTCAGACAATGTTATCTGTTCATTCTGACCACCCCCACCTAAATAAGGAAGATGCAGCAGGTGGAAGGAGGAATGATGTCCTGCCCTCATATAGTCTAATTAGGCTCTGACTCACCTGTGAGGAGTTCATGACCATACTGCATATTGTCACAACCACTTAAAGAATACATGCTGGAATTAGCGTGAATCTTTAATCTGTATGTACATGCCAAAAACTGGCCACTCTAATAATTCAAAGTTCATGTTTTCATATGTTGTTTCTGCAAACTTAAAATATGTGATATTTTCATCACGTATTAGAAATCCATGCATGGGTTTCACATGCAAAATAAAAATCAGAGGGTCAGGGATGTTATGTGAAAAAATTAAGATCTTTGGCAGGGATCCACTAATACAACATCTCTAATATTAATCTATTCAAATCCTACTACACTGGTGTCTTCCTCATGTCCCCTCACATAAACCCTTTTGTGGGTAATTTGACAAGAAAGTGGCCACAGGAGCTATTTCTTAAATCAAATGAAAGTTTTCAAAACACAGCCAACAGTCATAGAAATCACCACATTACTGAGAAATATCCAAGCAGCAGGCCATTGCAGAGCCAAAAAAGGATACAGCAGCATAACTGCACATCAGACAGAGAGGACTGGAGTCATTTCATCAGCCAATGAGGCCGTGCTCACACTAGCACATGCACATACAGGCACATTTATACACACCCAGTCCAGATAACACAAAACCACAAACGAAAAAATATGTATCTGTCCCTCAGGAGCAAATCTACACATCACCAGTATGCAGTTGGCAAACACCTCCAGGGACCAGCTGAATGTTGTAAATAACCCCTGCGGGCCAGCAGAGTGTCCCTTCTCAGGGGGCAGCCACTATTTAATTCCAGCTTACTGTTGTTGCCAAGCAAGAACACAGGCCCTAAGTTGCAACACCTTCCAAATTTTTCAGAAGTAACTCAGACTTCTGTGGGAAGCCACGACCAGAGCAGGAGCCTCCATCTGTTTTGGTCGTCACTAGCCAGTGTGGGTATACAAGTTGATAGCAGCATGAATGTGAAATGCTCCAATTTTTAATTTTTTTAATTATATTTTATTGTTTATCCTACTACAGTTGTCCTGATTTTTCCCCCTTAGTTCCTCTCCACCCAGACCCCCAATCCCCACACCATTGTCCATGTCCATGGGTCACGCATATATGTTCTTTGGCTACTATGTGATTCCCTATGCTGTACTTTACATCCCCATGATTACTCTGTAACTACCAATTTATACCTAACCCCTTCATCTTTTTCACCCATCCTCCAATCCCCACCCTTTGGGCAACCATCAAAACATTCTCTGTATATGATTCTGTTACTGATCTACTTATTTGTTTTGTTTAGATTCAACTTTCATAGGTATGTATTTATTGCTGTTTTATTGTTCATATTTTGTTCTTCTTATTAAAGACTTTTTAACATTTCATATAATACTGGTTCGGTGGTGTGAACACCTTTATCTTCTTCTTATCTGAGAAGCATCTTGTCTGCCCTTCCATTCTATGTGATAATTTTGTTGGATAGAGTAATCTTCGTCGTAGGTCTTAACTTTTTGTCACTTTGAATATTTCTTGCTAATCCCTTCTGGCCTGCAAAATTTCTTTTGAGAAATCAGCTGACAGTCTTATAAGAGCTCCCTTGTAGTTAACTAACTGCTTTTCTCTTGCTGCTTTTAAGATTCTCTTTAACTTTTACCTTTGGCATTTTAATTATGATGTGTCTTGGAGTGGGCCTCTTTGCATCCATCTTGTTTGGGGCTCTGCTTCCTAGATTTGCATGTCTATTTCCTTCACCAAGTTAGGGAAGTTTTCTTTCACTATCTTTTCAAATAGGTTTTCAATTTCTTGCTCTCTCCCTTCTCCTTCTGGCACCCCTATGATGTGAATGTTGGAACACTTGAGGTCTCAGAAGCTCCTTACAGTATCTTCACTTTTTTGCATTTTTTTCTTCTTGCTATTCCTGTTGGGTGTATTTTACTTCCTTATACTCCAAATCACTGTATTGATTCCACGTCATTCGCTCTATTGTTGATTCCCTGTAAACTCTTCTTTATTTCAATTAATGTATCCTTCATTTCTGACTGGATCTTTTTTACGCTGTCGAGCTTCTCACTAAGTTCACTGAGCATCCTCATGACCAGTGTTTTGAACTCTGCATCTAATAGATTGTCTTCATTTTGCTTAGTTCTTTTTTCTGGAGTTTTATTCTGTTCCTTCATTTGAGCCATGTTTTGTTGCCTCCTCATTTTGGCAGCCTCCCTATGTTTGTTTCTAAGTATCAGGTAGAGCTGCTACATCTCCCAGGCTTGTTAGAGTGACCTAATGTAGTAGGTGTCCTGGAGGGCCCAAAGGCACAGCCTCCCCTATCACCCAAGGTGGGTAACTCGAGGTACACTCACCATGTGGGCTGTGTAGAGCCTCCTCTTGTAGTTGAGCCTTGACTGCCATTGGCATATCCAAGGTCAGCCACCGACTGTGTTCTGTCCACCGCCATCCAACATAAGCTACAAAGTGATCTGCAGATGGCTCCTGTGTGTGCTGGGCTTGAAGGTGCCCAGGCAAGGCCCAGCTGGGAACCATGGCCAGATGCTGCTAGTGCCAGGCCTGGGGCAACTTAGGAGGGGCATGGAGCTTGCTGAGGCCAGATGCTGCTCGTTTGAGAGAATTCATGAAAATCTGAAACATGAGCCAAAACAAGCCATTGATACGGAAAAGCCCTGGAAACAGCTCAGGTGGGACACACTGGATGGGGTGTCAGGTAATCACCAGGGTGGAGCAAACAGTGTAAGCCAGGTTGATAGAGTCTCAGATACGGTGTCCACCTGCCAGCTCTGTGGGCAGAGGGCTCAGAAAAGGAACAATGGACTCTGCCAGCACTTGTATCTGGGATAAAGCTGACCCCCAGCCCTCCCTCTGATGCCAGACGATTCATTCCCACCCCCCGTTTGTCTCTGGAGCCTTTTGATCTGATGCCCCTGCAATGGAGCTCAGAGGGAGTATGTCTGAGTTAGTCCAGGTGTGGGCCCTTTAAGAGGAACTGCCTGGGAATCCAGAGCCTCAATCCCCACTGGTTTTTACAGCCATAAGTTATGGGGCCATATCTTCCTGGCACTGGAACCCTGAGCTGAGGGTCCTGGTGTGGGACTGGGACCTCTCGCTCCTGAGATACCCCTCCCAATTTTTATCTGCCACATGTGCTCATGGGACTAGCCCATTCCACGTCTCCAGTCTTTATGGTTTCTTCTTTAATTTCATAGGTGTAGGACTTTCATTCAGCTTAAATTCTGGTGGTTCTGAATGACGATTGTTCTGTCATTTAGTTGCAATTTTGACATGGTTGTGCAGGAGGCAAGCTGTGTTTACCAATACCTCCATCTTTACCGGAAGGTGTCAATTTTTTCTTTTCAGCACAGTATGGCCAAAGAGAGAGCGTCTGTCCCTGTACAATTCCAGGTAACTCAAATGATTATTTCTCCATTTCTCTTATTTTTTAAAATTTATTAATTTGAGAGAGGGAGAGATAGAAACATTCATTTGTTATTCCACGTATTTATGCATTCACTGGTTGAATCTTGTATGTGCCCTGACTAGGGATCAAACCCACAACCTTAGCATATCAGGACAATACTCTAACCAACTGAACTGCGCAGACAGAAACTACCTCTCCATTTCTCTTGACCAGCATTAAGACAAAGGATCCAAAACAAGCCTTCTGTTCTCTTTTTAGAAAATGAATCCTGCCACCACACCCAATAATAAATCACATAAGTTTTAAAGGCCACACATAAGTTGATTGACATGAGCAAACCTCCGTTTTCTACCTGTGCTACAGGAGAAATAAGGTTTAATGTTAGAAAAAGAAAATACCTTACAGACATTCCATTAACCAAGATCCACTAACAACCCTGTTTGCTATTCCCTGGAGATAGTCTGTAGCAAGGTTAGCAAGATAATCAAAGGGTTCTTAGACAGCGCCTTAGGAAGTAAACTCTCAGAGGAAAGTTAAGAAGCACACTTCACAAATCACAATATAATATGCACTGGGCATTGACTTACATGTTGCAGAAAGGTCACAACCCTTCCAAACTGCCCAGCCTGGAATCAACAATCCTAAAATTCCAGAAACAATTTAGAAGCCATTTAGCTAAGGGTAAAAAAAAAAAAAACAACCCCAAAGGAACTTGACTTGGCTAGCTCCCATGGCTAGTTCCAAACTCTAGAGGAAAAATCCTGAACCAAACCACTCCGGCCCAGTGCACCTACCTCAGACCTTTTCCTGAAATGTGCCTCAGAGCCTGCAGCCCACACTTAAGTAATATATGGGATACTAATAACACCACATTATTTAACGTAACCATTTTCAATACCCCAAACAAAAGATCTCAAATTATAAACTAAATCGAGATCATTTTAAAGATTCAAAAACCTCACCACTCACAAACTCACTCTACCCACAGTTATTATCAGCTTATTCAGAAGCTAATGTCATTTGCAGAAAGGTCATCTCTTCAATGTAACCAAATAAAATCCTATACTAATTACATTATTTATCTGTAGCAAGTAGGAAGACAGCTTTATTTCACCCAGTATTTATAGGAACTGCTTATATGGGGAAAAAAGTGGGGTGAAATACCCTAGGTTTGGTCTGACTTTTAATTGGCCTTTCTGTGCAAGCAGGAAAAAAGCTTCCAAACAGTAACCAACTGGAAATTCAAAATAATGCTGAGGGATGATTAAAGAGACATATTATCGCCACTCCCACTTACTACAGAGGTGACCTTGGACAACTGGCAACCTCCTTCAGCTTTAGTTTCCCCATTCTCAAGTGGTGATATTCATGGTTTACAATTCCAGAGAGCATTAAAGTCATGTAAGAAACTCAGGCACGGCCCCCAGCTCAGGACAAGCAAGCACTTGGTGAGTGTGGGCTATCAATAACCACTGTTCCCATTTTAGAGATTAAAATACCAAGGCCCACTTGCCCCAGATAACACTGCTAACAACAGGTAAGAATTTCAACCTGGGCCTCTGGTTCCTGAATACCAGGCACGTATATCTAGAACTCCCAGACCCCCAACCCCACTCAACCCCACTTCCACAAGATTCTGGGTAATTTGTCCAAGGAAGCCCAGCTACCCAGTGACACAGCCAAGCCCTCAGCTGGTTCTAGCTTCCACACTCACTGAATCTAAACACTTCAGGAAAATATATATTTTTTAAATGAATAGAACTCATTTATGAATAACCACTGCTTTGTAAATAAATCTTTTTGGCAATTCAGAACTAACTTGACTCCTGAAAAGTCAATGACATTTCCTCACCAATTTGAACTATGCTTTTGTATTTGGTAAATGGCTTCCGGCTGTGCCTCATCCAAATCATTCCAAATGGATGATTTTATCTGATTGAAGTGCACTGTGGAATTTATGGAGCTACAGTGGTTTGAAAGCTCAAATACTTCTTACATTCATATAATAATTGGTATGAATAAATTCCTCAAAAGTATACCCTCTGCAATACCAGTCCACAAACTGCTTCTCTCTTCTGGTTAGAAAAATAGTATCAGATCCAAAAATAAGACCAATTGTCCTGTTTACTTACATGTAAGTGTTACATATTCCATGAACTATGCTTTCTTCTTTTTTAGTTGCTAGATTTCAGCAGCCAACTGTGTCACTTTGCTACAGTCCAAAAATAGCTAAGTCGAGTAATTTAAAATCACACTTTGTTGTTTGGCCAGAAAACCATCATACTGATTTCAGTTTGCAAAAAAAGTGATTAGAGGGCAGGCACTCCGCACGGTGTGTGGTTCTCTCATATGCTCCGCAAGTCTGAATCCATGAAGATATGGAGACAGGGACATTAGTGTTCTCACCAGTTATACAGTACAAAATTAAGGCAATATCCAAATACTACTGTTTACTTCCCATTGTTGCCACAAAATGAAAACCCAGAAATGACAGGAAAATGGATACCCATTCTCCTTGGTTAACATGCAGTCCAGAAGGCCTTAGGAGAGGAATGGGCATTCCAGGGTGCAGGACCAAGCAAGCCCTCCTGTGAAGAATACCGCCACACAGGGAGCCTGGAGACTCACATGGAGCATTGTAAGCCTGTAAAAAGCATCTTTCCCACTGTACGCTGGAAAAGAGGACTTCACTGGGGCTCTCTCATTTCTTTAAACCTCAGTCCATCTTACCTGAGGTAAGATCCTCAGGAAAAATGTGACCATCTTACCAATATCACATGGGATGTCCTCCGGCCAACCCTGCTCCTCTCTTCCTCACCCTCAATAGCAAAGCCACATACAAAAACCACCTGTTGAATTTATATAAATTATAATTTTTTTGTTTTGCATGAAGTTGTCCTTTTTGTTTTCTTCTTCTCATATACTCCTATTCAAATCTCTTTAGTACATATAAAATAAAAAAGGTTAATTTATTGAGCACTTACTATTTACCATGCACTGTAGTAAGTTCTTAAGCAGGCATTCTCATTCAAGCCTCGCAAAGACTTTAGGAATTAAGGTGTAATCAATCACTAGGCCACTTCACAAAGAGAGAAATTAAAAACAGGAGGCACAGAGAGGTTAAGTAACTTGTCTAAAGCAACAAAGTGAGTAACGACAGAGGCAGCCTGGCTCCAGAGTCCATATTCTTAAATATACTTCAATATATTCTCTACAACTTTCCATAGCAACCTGGTATTGAAAGAAAATAAAAAGTACTAACACTGCCTCTTGCACGCCCCCTACTGGGGACCTGGCCGGCAACCCAGGCACGTGCCCTGACTGGGAATTGAACTGGTGACCCTTCGTTCACAGGCCAGTACTCAATCCACTGATCCACACCAGCCAGGGCCAGATCTTTTTCTAAATATTTATTGAATTTAGAGAGAAACTTCGATTCATTGTTCCACCCATTTATGCATTCACTGGTTGGTTTCTGCATGTGCCCAGATGGGAATAGAACCCACAACCCTGATATACCAGAAGACATTCCTACCAGGCCAGGGCCAGACCTACTTTTTAAATTCTGCAGTCTTGGAAATTTGAGACAAAGAGGAATTGTAGAGTAAAGCAGGGGGAAGGGAATAAGGGTTTTAAAAACACATTTTTTTTGGAGTGGTTTTTAGGTTACAACTCCACATAAACACAAGACCAAAAAAAAAGTTCAAGTCAGATATCTTTTTTTATTATTACAGATGTGCATTTGATCTTGTAAGTACACAGAATACTGCCATGTCCTGTGTTTGGTCCTTTGCAAGAAACCAAGACATCGGATCTTTTAATCACTTCCAAATATTTACTGAAGGCCTAAAGGTATGCCCAGGCAACCCCACCCCAGAACACGTTCAGTGACTGCTGCTGAGTTCCAGGAGAAGCTCTCGGTGCCTGTTGGGGGCAAGCTCTTCCACAGAACCATTCTCACTTTCCTGAGCCCCTCCTCAGTCTTTGCCTGGATCAGGCTCCATGGAGAACTAAAAGTGGAGGCAGGACACACTTCCTTGGCTTCCTTTATATTATTAGAGATGAAGACCTGTTATTCTCCACACAGGTAGAGTCAAAAACGCAATTTCAGTGATTACAACCTGTCATCTGCCAGTGGTCAACCTGTAACCAAAGCATAGGAAGGGCTTATTTGGGGAGGACATCAAGCACTTTAGAGATAATTTCAGGTACCCTGATTTATGAAATGTGACCACATGGAAGATGTGCCAAGAATGAAATTGTTAATCATCAGAATTTTTACACTTGCAATTCAGAATGCATACCCACATTGCATGCTCAAAGTTAAATGCTGAATACATAGTCAGGAGGAAAAAAAAAAACTTTCACCACAGAAGGGAAAAGGTTAAAGCAACAAAACACCAGCAACACTTAATTTGCTTTGTTCACACAGGTGAGGCTAATGTTAAGTGTCCAGACTGTCCTTTGGACCATGAGTTTTGAGGAAAGTAGGGAAGGAGGTAGAAGGGGTCTCCTAAAAAGAATTGCTCCCAGGCATCTTACATGATCATACATGAGTGGCAAGAAAGTTCATTCCAGTTGGTGCGCTGATAAGTAACATACTACATTAACCTGTGAGTTTTTCAGAATAGGAGGATGAATCTGAAAGGGTTTTTGTTTTGCTGCATAAAGTCATCAGCATTCCCTGTACCACTTCATATAAACAACAACATAATCTTCTACTCAGGGAAGACAGGTCCATAATTAAGGGGAGATGCTCAGAGCTCCACTATTGGCTTCCCTTTTTCATTTCAGCCCTTTTTTCCTATAACCTTCCTGCCACCAGCAGCAACCTCCCCTATTTCCAAAAAGTCCCATTATATATTAATGTGCTAATTTCATCAACTCTCACGTGAACACTGTTTAGAAGAAAACATGAAAGATTTTATTCCATAACTGTGTCAGAAGAACCAGTTTAAAGACTGGATAAAGACTCTTTATTTTCAAACGAGAGACACTTGAAGGGGATTGGGAGAGACTGCATGATTTCTCCCCACATCCCTGAGAGTAAGATAGCTGACTTACAAATACTGCTTTTGTATTTTTCTAAGAAGGCCATAAAGGATGTCCATCAGGACTACAGCATGTGCATGCAAATACACCAAGACAGCTTAGAGGGAGACGCGCCAGACATCAATCACGGATCCTGGAATTCTGACACCTCCAAAAGTACAAGGCAGAGCTGATCCATCTTTAGTGTTTCCAACACCGGAAACACTAATTAGGGTACAAAACATACCAGAATCAAAGAGAAGGGTTTCACTCTGAGGATGAAGAGAAGAAATCAACTTTTAAAAATGTAACTTTCTGCTGAAGAGCTTAAGAGTGTAAAATATGTAAAATGTTATTAATCCTCTCAAGTAACTTATTTATATTCTGTTGAATGCACTTACGTTCTCAGTAATTAGCGATATATAACAAATGCTTAAATAAACTAGTTGTAAAATATACTTTAAAAATAAGGAGGTGCTGGGGAGGGTATAGGGGTATCGGAGGGGGAAGACAGTTGATCTATGCAGCTGTGTGGGAGGGCCCATTACATTTTCCTATTTTCATACATTTTTCCCTTAATAGAGTATTTTTAAAGAGATGTATGTAAAGAACATACTATATGCACTGTATCATGTTTGATAACACGTCTGCTCTGTAAAGTGGAAATATCACTTGAAACACTAACAGCAACGCGGGTCCCACACCTGCCATACTTTTGTCAAGACTAAACGCTACTGCTTCAGATCCGCTGAGACAAAACAATGCCAGATTTTTCGCCCAAAACGCTCCCAAATTACACCTCCCCAGTATCCTGAACAGCAGATGAGAACTCAAATGCAGCTGAGGAGCTGGTGTGGTTCTGAGAAACAAACAAGGGATTTTGGTTAAAACCTCACAAGAAGGACCCTAATCCAATACCGGAACATTTTCATCCCTGGTGTCAAGCAGATAAACGCCTCCCGGACTATGGTATGTAAGAAAGGGGGGTGGGGGGGTGCCAAACTGACATTGAGCCCGCAAGGGGTTGAAAGCGGACTAGGAGCAGCAGCGCAGAGCTGAAGTCGCCTGCCCCACAGAGGCGCACCCACACAGCTCGCGCCTGGGCCCCAGCCGAGAGCGCCCCATCCCGGCTCCCACCGAGGCCCCACCAGTGAAGGTGGCAGGAGCCCAACGAGTGGCTCGGGGGCGCCCCCTGAGGTCCAGCGGCGTCCCCGCACCTTCGGAAAAAGGAAAGCCGACGTCTCCCAAGGCTCTCCAATTTTAACTTTGCCTGGTTTGCAGCGCAGCGGCACCCTCTTCCGCGGTACTTTCCCTGCTTCCCCGCGACTCACACCACACTGCACTGTCCCTTAGCGACACCCTTAGGCTCTCGGGCCAGGGTAGTGGCTATTTATCTCGCAGCGTGTGCCCGAAAAGAAAATGTGGAAGACGAAAACTGTCCAAGCCCCAAGAAGGTGGCATCCCTGGTGGTCTCATTTTAGATTTCAAGCTTCCTCAGACCAAAAAAAAAAAAAGAAAAAAAGAGTCACGGCCAGCCCACTCACTGCATGCCGAGCATAAGGAGAAGCCAGAGTGGAATTAGAAATTCCTCCTATTTCGCAAGGCTGCTCCCCTGCTGCCTCCCACTGCCCTCAGTAAAGCGTGACCCGTACAAAGCTCGACCCCAGGGTGCATCTAATCTCACTCAGCCGTCAAGTCCACGGCAAAGAAGAAAGTCTAGAAAGAGCAGGTGACTAACTCCCAATACTGAGCAATGATCCTCACCAAGAGGCAGCAAGCATTAAGGGGAAATGTCCACACCACCCCAGCACCATGGAGGCAGGGTTCTGGGTGAGTAAATCCCAGGCCTCCGGGTGTGCGGACCACGTTCTAGCTCGACATCGAGCTGGTTTTCTGGGCAGTCAGTGCGGTTCCAGGGACAGGAGAATGCGCAGGAGAGAGGGTGACTAAGAGAGGACCTTTCTGCTCCTCGAGGCTGCCCCTGTGCCTGCAAAGGTCCCCGGTCCCCCGGGGCAGCAAAAGCGCCCGCGCCCTCCTGTAATAGGGCACACAACGGAGCTGAGGGATCTGCTGCACCAAAACCGAGCGCTCGGGCCGCCCGGGAACAGGCGGCTGTGACCAGGGAGAGCAAAACATTGGGGCACGTTTCCTTTTTTTATTTGTGATAACTCCCACCTCCGGTATCCAGGAGCTGGTGAATGAGAAGGCAGAAAAACGGAGGATTCTCTACCCTTAGGAGAGCGAGGAATGAAAAGCGAATCGCCCCCTTCATCCTCCCCCTTCCCCAGCTAGAGCAGCAGACGTTGCCACCACCCCGAAGAGGGGGCTGGACAGATTCACGGGAGCTCGGAACTGCTGTGTGGAGGACCCGCATAAGGGAGGCAACTGGCCTCTGCTCTCCTCGAGGGCAGGTTGGGGAGAGGGGAGGGTCTGCCGGTGGAGGGCTGGAAGTGGAAGGTCGCAGAGCTGCACACCGCTACGTGCGGCAACTTATTACCGTCATCAAAGGCCAGTCTTAAGCTGGCCAGAAAGGAGCGGGTCTGTGTCTGCCAGCCGCGGGCAGCCTGCAAAAGGGCAAAGATGAAGGTAGGCAGGAGTACGAGAGAGGAAAATACCCGCCTCGGCGCGAACAGCAACCCAGCCGCTGACGCGCCCCCAGCGCCGGGACCCGAGCAGCCAAGCCCAGCAGAGTTTCAGGGTAAAGGGGCTGCAGGCTGGGGCTGGGGGAGCCAGAGATCTCCCTAAACAGCCTGCTTCCTGCCATCCCACAGTGCCCAGGGCCCCGCTCCTGGAAAGGCTGCCTAGCGCCGGCACCGAAACACAGCCCGCGCTTCAGCGCCAAGCGGGGGTCGCCCTAGGTCCCCGAAACCAGAATGAGACTGCTCCCAACATCCCCAATCCTCCACAGTCAGCCTCCAGCTTTCCTCCCCTAAGACCCAGTCTCTACAGGGCCGCGGAGCAGCAAAGAAAGCACCCCGTTTCTGAGCTCCTTTAAAAGCCGCCTGAGCCAGAGGCGCACCCTGGGCCCCTCAAACCCACAGAGGCGTTCCTCCATGGTCCCAGTCTCCCCAAACAGCCCCAGAGTTCTAACTCTCCCGAACGGCGGCGGAACAGCAGAGCGAGTCCCCCTTTTCTCCTGACTCTGGCTCCCCAAGGCCTCCCAAACCCATGCAAGAGCAGACCCCTGCGGCCCCTGTCCCCCTCTCCACCCAGCCCCTTCTTCCACCCTCCCCATTCACTAGCCTCCCTAAACGCCGTCAGAACCAGCAGAGTGGATCCCTTCTCCTCCCAGGGCGAGCGGCCCCCCCTCCACCCTCTCCAGGGTCCCCGGGACAGGCGCCCAAGCTCCGTGCCCAGGCGACAACTCCGCATCCCCGCGCGCGCCGGTCAGGGCCGCGTCCCCTCGGCGGCCAGCACTCACCCGGGAAGCACACGACATAATGGAGCACGGAACTGGTGATTTTCAGGAACAAAATCCACCAACACGGTTCCAGTAACCTCCGCATGTCCGAAAACGCACATCGAAGATAGGAAGGCAGGGGGGGGACGGTTAACTTGTTGAATAAGTTCTTGCCTTAGTGTGAGCCTCCACTAAACCTGGGCTCTTCCCCGGCTCGCCCGTTCTACGGGCCCCCGGCGCTCAGCGTTCCGAGTGCTCCCTGGAAAACCTCAAAAAGTGACCGGGAACGCGGAACCACGCTAGGGACGATCCACGGCGGAGAAGGATTGCTTTCCGTTCAAAAAAGAGAGAGCCGATCGAGCAAAGCGAGGAGTCGGCGGGCAGCGGCGATGTCCGGGGCCCGGGGCAGGCAGGGGCCGCAGGCGCGGCGGCGGCGGCGAGCAGCCGAAGATACCCAACTCGAGTCGGCAGCGCAGCCAGAGAGCCGGCGGGCGGCGGCGGGGCTGAGCGCGGCGTCTCCGGGCTTCAGGCAGGCAGCTCCTTCCAGGGCCCAGGGAAGGAAGGAGGCATGTTTGCGAGCGGGGAAGGGGAGGGGAGAGGCGGGGGGAGCGAAGAGCCCCCCCCAAAATAGAAACGGCAGGAGGAAAACAAAAAGGATCTCAGAGGGGCTCTGGGGCCAGGGCGCCTTCAGTCCATGCTTCTGAAAGTTGTGGCTCCGGCGCAGGCTGGGGAGGAACAGGGAGCGCTGGGCTGGAAACTGGCCATGCCTCCATACAGGAAGTAACATGTGAGCATGGATCCTGGCAGAGACTTTAAAGCCGGTGAGAGAGCGAGCAAACCGGCGAACGAGCGAGGGAGCGAGCAGGGACTCCGCGGCGGCGGGGGCGCGCGAGCGCGCGCAGCCAGGGGCGGGCGCGCGCACTCCACGCTGTTAAAGCAGCCACATTCTCCTACCGCCTCTGGAGGGTCCCACAGCCCCGTTCTCCACGCGCGTGGCTGGGTGGGTCTGCGGACTCGCCTGAGGCAGTCTTGGGGATAGGGGCAGCTCTGGACCGATCTTGGAAAAGAGGGAGAAAGGAAACTGCCTTCTGGGGCTGACGAGTCTCCCAGACTCCCGTTCTGCAAGGTCTTAAAGACGCCGCACTTCGCGCGGGCTTGGCGAGGTGTCCCCCCACCGTCCTCTTTTTTCCTTGAATCTAGGACTTTGGTGGGGGGGGGGGCCCTCGCTCGGCCTTGAGGAGGACCGCGGCAGGCCACCTCGTTTGGGCTTCAGGGTGCTCTCTTCGGTTTCATCGCCCTGGCAGCACCGCGGCGGAGCGCGTCCTGCTCACTCCCGGCTCGCGCCCCTGGCCCGGCCCATTTCTGTGCCTGGAAACAAAGCCGAGCGGCCTTTGCACTCCGGTCTGCTTAGGGACTTTTTTTCCGGGCTTCCATTGGCCGAGTCCTAGGCTGGGGGTAGTGGGAGGAGGAATATCGATCCTTGACTGGCAAAATCCAGCCCTTCCGAGCCTCCCACCCCCACCCCAGTTCCTCGCGCCAGGGTGGATCGGTGAGGAGTTTTCCCAACTCGCCGCTCTACAGTAGGGCGAAGGGCTCCGGCACTCAAGCCTGGTAGTGGGGAGGGCGCGGGAAGTGCGACTCTTATGCACGGCTGGATGAAAGCAGCCCCGCGGGGTAGCACCGATTTCCTGGCAACTACGCGGGGAGCGGCAGCCTCTATAGCAATCTGGGAGAGGCGTCCGGGGGAAATGGGAGTACTGGGCTTATCTGTAATGAATTTTGTCCCCTGGCTCTTGGTGAGATATTTATCTCGGACTTCTATGCGCCCTATTTTTCTCTTTACTCTAGTGCTAAAAGTGGGGGAAGCGGGCTTTTGATTAAACATGTAATTGAGCCAAGGTAATTAGCCATTTATAATTTCTGCCTAGTTTTTCTGTCTCTATTTAAGTCACTTAGACGTGTTTTTAACAGCTCCTGCTGTTTCATCTTACCGTATAGGGTCCCCCACCCACCCAAACATCCCAACCGGATGCTAAGTTTTCAAATAATATACAGATGTTCAGAGATCCTCCCTTAAGATGTGATTAGAGAAGCAGTTTCACACCCACACTTCCAAAAGAAAAACCTTTGAAAAGTTACCTTTGGGATTACAAACTAATAAAAGCCAGGAAGTTCTTGGGGAGGGCCCTCCTCTATCTTTAGCAGACCGGAGTGAACACCCTCCCCCAGGGTGGGGAATGCGTCAACTTTGTTTGCTTTGGAATGTGGCCCTTCCTGGTTTTGTTGAAATCCTTACTCCCCTATAAATGCATGCCTCATTTTTTCTTGGGAGTGTTATATTTAAGGGATGTCCATCCTCAATGGGACCTTTGAGTAAGGTTAGAATGACCCCTGTGTGTCTGACTACCTTATTAAAATTGAGTGATAAAATGGGCAAATCCATGAAATTTAAATAAGAATAGAACACCTAGGTAGACATCCCCAGGCGAGTTTCCTCCTTTGAAAAATGAACATCATAAAACCTGCTTACTATCTCCCCACATTGTACTGAATTCTTTCTACAAACTGCTCATTCCCCAAACTTACTGAGCACTTACTGTGTGCAGGGCATATGGGAACACAGGCAAAAACAAAAGAACAAGGCCTGTGACCTTTGTGGAGCTTACCTTCCGAACACATTCTCTCAAGGAGTCCTTACAACAGCTCTGTCAGTGGTAAGAATTATTTCCCCCATTGTGTAGACAAGGAAACCTCAGAGGAGCAATGTAATGGATCCCCAGCTAGTGAGGAGCAGAGTTAGGATTCTGAGGCCCGTCTGCTTCCCCGGATGTGAAAGGAATAATGGTTTGAAAAGACACTGAAATGTGGGATGGGTAAAAATGGCTTAGGAGCAGGGGAAACCTGATATTGGGTTTGAAGAGTGAATTACTACTGCTGTCACAGTAATAGGAGACCTACACAAAAGATGAACATCAAATTAGGTCTGGCCGGGACACTCTCCTAGGATCCTAGGCTGAAGTTTAAGGCAAACAGCTCTTGCAAGCACCCTCCCACAGCCTAGGCCCCACCAGTTCCCGGAACAAAATAGAATTTCATTCATACTGCAGCCAATTGCAGAACAGCTTATACACATTAGACACTGTATCAAATCTTTGCTGCACAAAAGGAGCTGACAGGGTATCTGTTATGCTCCCACCTGGTGATTACAACCCCCCAAGGGATGTGGGGCCTGTATAATACAGTATGCACCCCAGGAGAGTTGCTATGAGGGACCTAGGAGTGCCAGAGAAAGGGGCTACCCCAATGCAAAGATAAGGCTTCAAAGAAGGTTCAGGTATTGGTAATAAATTACCCCCAAACTCAGTGGCTTGCGATACCACATTTATGATCTTAAAGCTCTATAGGTCAGAAGTTGGGGCACGGTGTGTCTGGGTCCTCTGCTCAGAGTCACTTTGTGTTGAAATCGAGGTGTCAGCCAACCATCGTCATCTAGAGCTTCAAAGCTCCTCTAGATTCTTGACAGAATTGAGTCCTTTGTAACTATAGATGCTTATTTTCTTGCTGGCTGTTGAGGAGGGGTTGATCTCAGCTAGGAGCCACCCTCAGGGTTGGCCACATGGCCCCCTCACAACATGGCAACTTACCTTCTCAAAGCCACAGGACACTCCCGCAGTCAGTTAGATCTTCTTTTGCTAATCTTGCCGCAGGTCTCTCATGCAGCTACAGCACCAGCACCAGCTTCTAGAGGCTCATCTGAGATCTCACAGTCCAAGGTGGCCTCACTTGCACGCCTGGCAATTAGTGCTGGCTCTTGGCTTGGACCCCTCAGTTTTCAACCACTGATATCTCCAGCAGCCTATCTCAGACTTATTCACAAGAAAGTCTCAAGCCAATAGGAGAATAAGAGTTACAGACTAACCAGTGGCATAACATCATTTCCACTGCATTTCATTGGTCAAAGCAAGTCTAAAAGTCCAGATTCAAGCAGACGGGGAAATAGACTTTATTTAGTTCTTGAGGAGGGGAGCAGAAAAGTTGCATTTCAAAGGGGCATGAAAACAAGTGTGGGACAAATTGTGGCCTTTGCAAATAATGTACTCCATCTACTATTAAAATTAAACAGTGCCTGAAGGGATGGAATTGTGTCCGCCCAAAAGATATATTGAAGTACTAATCTCTAGTACATTAGTTAGTGACCTTATTTGGAAAAAGGTTCTTTACAGGAGCAATCAAGTTCAAATGCAGTTATTGGGGTGGGCCCTAAACATATGTAATCAGTGCCCTTATAAAAGGGAGAAATCCATACAAGCACAGAGGGGAGACAGTGTTCAAAACACATGGGAAGAAGATGGCCATGTGACAGCAGTGATGTGTGTCAAGGGAACACACAAGCCAGGGAACACCAAGGATTGATGGCAAACACCAGGAGCTAGGAACAAGAAAGGAGGATTTCCCCTCCCTGTTTCAGAGGGAGTGTGGCCCTGCCAACACTTTGATTTTTGACTCCTAGCCTCCAGAACTGTGAGACGATAAATTTCTGATATTTTAAGCCACCCAGTGTGTGGTACTCTGTTGTAGCAGCCCTAGAAACCTAAGAGCTCATTAACCTTTTGCCCTCCATGGTTTTGATGTGTAGACAAACCACACTTGTGACTGTTTTCAACCTCACAGATGAATGCTTGCAAAACAGTAATAAAAGAAAAGCTATTTTAGTCATTCTGACTGTAAATTTGGGGCAATGTTTATTTTAGGGTAAAAAAATTAAGACTAACAAAACATGTTTACTCTGAAAAATGTAACAAAGAAAAATCTCAAAGTCCTGTAACAATAATGATATTTGTCATTACATGAAACCCACATCCAGTAACCTAAAGAGAATGAACAAGTAGGGTGCTAGTTCAATACAGATTTTGAAAAGTAGGTTTAAATGCTGATTAATAACAAACATGACTGATAAGGCTCTTTTGATTGCAAGTAACAGAAGCCCAAAATAAGCCAAACAGCGCAAAGAGAGGAAGCTATTGGTTCATGTCACTGCTGGAAAGCTCAAAGCTTTGGTTAACGCTGCATCCAGTGGGTCCAATGCTGCCTCCAAATTCCCTCTCAAGCTCTCGTGGCTCTGCTTTTCTCTCCTGTGACTTTCCTGCCTGGCTCCTGGTGATCCCTACTCTGAAAAGGTTATCTTTCCCAGTGTCAGTATTGATTCCCCAAAATGTATTTTGATTATCCTTGCTTGGGTCCTGTACCTCTCTGCCTGGACCAGGGTATTGGACTTGACCAACCTGATGATGGAGGTAGGGCTCACTCCTGATTTCCAGCACATTAGAAGAACAAGCAGTAGAGGAAATAGCTAGTAAAAAGTAGCTAAAATCTCATTTAGTCCTTGACAGGAGTCTTCCAAGGTAACTATTATTACCTCTGTTCTAAAGATGTGAAAACTAAGGCATTGAGAGATTTGGTGATTCAAAGGAAACTACCAAGGACTGGAGAGTAAGGGAGGAGCTGTTGATGAAGTACCCTACGCTCCGAAATAAGTCCTGAAGGCTGGTTACAAGACCTAAATTCTAAAGTCAGAGCAGCATAGTAATATGACTCACAAACATCGTATGTCCATAACAATCAGAGATAATGACAATGATTTATGAACAAGAATATTCATCCTGGCCAGCAGTTCAGTTCGGTAGAGCATCCTCATGATAGGCCAGAGTTATGGGTTCAATACTGATCAGGGCACATACAAGAATCAACCAATGAATGCATAAAAACGTGGAAAAACAAATCAATGTTTCTCTCATTCTCTCTCTCTCTAAACAAAAATTAAGCAAAAAGAATATCATGGCCCTTGCCAGTGTAGCTCAGTTGGTTGGAGTATCGTCCCATACACCAAAAGCTCATGGGTTTGATTTCCAGTCAGGGCACATGCCTATGTCACGGGTTCAGTTTGAAGATCAGAAATAAGACAAAGGTGCCCACCCTCACCACTCCTATTCAACACAGTACTAGAAGTCCCAGCCAAAGCAATCAAGAAAGAAAAAGAAATAAAAGGCATCCAGACTGGAAATGAAAAAGTAAAATTTTCTTCGTTTACAGATGATATGATCTTATATGTAGAAAATCCTAAAGATTACACAAAAAAATTGTTAGAACTAATCAATGAATTCAGTTAAGTTGCAAGATTCAAATTCAACATACAGAGAATTGTGTTTCTATACACTAATGAAATATCTGAAAAGGAAATAAAACAATCCCACTCAAAATAGCACCAAAAACAATACCATACTTAGGAACAAATTCAATCAAGGAGATGAAAGATCTGTATGTGACTCTATAAGACTTCAATGAAAGACGTCAAAGACTGAATAATATTCCGCGTATGGCTACACCACGTTTTGTTTACCCATTCTTCAATTGCTGAACATTTGGGTTGTTTCCACTTTTTGTCTATTATGAATAATGCTTCCAGGAGCACTCGTACACAGATTTTTGTGTGGACATATATATATTGTCAATTCTCTTGATTATATACCCATGAGTGGAATCATTTATTATAACTGCATATAAACCTACAACTATATCAAAACAATAAGTTTAAATTTTCTTAAAGTAAGCTGCTGAACATTAAGGAATAGTTTATTCAATTTTAATAAAATAACAAGCAAATGTATATGTCACTGGGTACATAGAAACTAGAGCAGTGGTGGTCAAACTTAGCTACACATTAGAATCACCAAAAGACCTTTTAAAGATCCTGAGGCAAAGGCCACAACCCATGTTAATTAAACATGATCTTTTTTAAAAATTGAGATACAATTGACATATATTAGTTTCAGGTATACAACATAATGATTCAATTTATGTGTATATTGTGAAATGATCACAGTAAGCATAGTTACTACTTCCATCACTACACATATGAGGTCTGTCCAGAAAAATAGAATTTTAATTCCATTGTTAATAAAATGAAAATGGTTTGCACAATATTCATGTAAGCTGGCAGCCATGGAGAGAGGACTAGAATGTGCATGTGTGAACAATGAAGACTTCACTGTACTAGTCAGTGGGGGTGGTAGACGCCCCGTTGAGTGAACATGTGTACTGTGTGGTTGTCACACTGAAAATGACTGAGTGAGAAGAGCAATGAATCTGCATCAAATTTTGCATTAAGTTTAAACATTCCTGCATGGTAGCTATTCAGATGATTCAGAAGGCCGCAGCTATGGGCAAGTGTTGATTGGCAGCCTCATTACAACAACGTGCCTGCTCATGCATCACGTCTTGTGCAGAGGTTTTTGGTGAGACATCAAATCGCCCAGGTAACTCAGTCCCCTATAGCCCAAATTTGGTGCCCTGTGACTTCTGGCTTTTCCCAAAATTAAAATTACCATTGAAAGGGAAGAGATATCAGACCATCGATGAGATTCAGGAAAATACAACAGGACAGCTGATGGAAGTTGGGAGATCTGTGTGAGGTACTAAGGTGCCTACTTTGAAGGGGACTCAGGTGTCATTGTTCTATGTCCTATGTTCTTGTATCTTCTCAATATACGCCTCTATTTTTCGTGTTATGTGGCTGCATACTTTCTGGACGGACCTCATAGTTACAATATTTTTCCTTGTGGTAAGAATTTCTAAGAGTTCTTCCCCTAGCAACTTTCAAAAATATAACATAGTAGTATTAACTATAATCACCATGCTGTAATTATATCCCTAGGACTTATTTTGTAACTAGAAATTTGTACCTTTTCACCCCCTTCATCCATTTTGCCCAACCTCTCCTCCCGTCTCTGGCAACTGTCAGTCTGTTTTCTGTATCTTAATTCTATCTTTTTTTGTTTGTTTTGTTATTAGATTTTTGGGGTGGTAGGTGTGTTCCACATATAAGTGAGATTATACAGTGTTTTTTTCCGTCTTAGTACACTTAGCAAAATGACCTCAAGTTCCATCCATAATGTCACAGATGGTAAAGTTTCCTTCTTCTTTATGGATGAATCATGTTCCATTGTGTGACGTACCACACCTCCTTTATTCATTCACCCATCAATAGACACCTGTTGTTGTCATGTCCTTGGCTATTGAAAATAATGCTGTAATGAACATGGGGTACACATATGTTTTTTAGTGAGTATTTTTGTTTCCTTTGGATAAATACCCATAAGTGGAATTGCCAGATCACATGGTAGTTCCATTTTTTATTTTTTGAGGAAATTCCACAGTTTTTCATAGTGGCTGCACCAATTGACGTTCCAACCAACAGTACACAAGGGTTCCCTTTTCTCCACATTCATATCAACACTTGTTATTTTGTGTCTTTTGATGATAGACATTTTCACAGGTATGGGGGTGACGTCTTATGGTGGTTTTGATTTGATATCCTTGATGATCGGTGATGTTGAGCACTTCTTCATGAACTTTTGGCCATTTGTATGTCTTCTTCAGAAAAATTTCCATTTAGATCTTCCCCCCATTTTATTTTATTCTTTCAAATGTTTTTAAATTGATTTTTTATTGTATTTTTTCTACTACCATTTATCCCCTTTATAGCCCACCTCTCCACATTATAAAATCAAACTGTTTGTTTTGTCCTTGATTAAGCATGATCTTTCCAGCTAGAACAGAAATATTAATATTTTCCAATCTTCTCCCCTGGCTGGTGTGGCTCAGTGGATTGACTACCTGCCTGTAAAATGAATGGTCACCGATTCAATTCCCAGCCAGGGCAGGTACCTCAGTTGAGGTCCAGGTTCCCTGTTTGGGGCATGCAAGAGGCAACCAACTGATTCATTTCCATCTCTCTAAAAAAAAAAAGAAAATAAAATCTCGTTTAAAAAAAACTATTTTCCAATCTTAGTAGGTGATTCTAATTTGCAGCAAATCCTGATACTGTTATAGATGATACATATAAACTTTTATTAATATGGTTGTATGATATTATAATATCATTATCTCTAATGAGATTACCAGTAATTTATATTCTTAATTTTTAACACTTTGTAGTTATTCCTATTTCTTACAACTTGTACATACTACATGTGCAATCTCAAAAAATTAAGCTACTGCAATTTTTAAAACAATCTACTATTATCATTTTAGTCAAGGAATATTTACTTAAACAACTACAGGAACCTATGCAGTAATTTAATTTTATCATATAATTTCTATTTTTAATAATTGTGAAATAAGTGAGGTTTTCATGCCTCTTTTGTATAACCTATTTTTTTAAATAAATCTTTTTGTGAAACTTGCCTATAAATACTAGTCAAGACTCTTGTGACAAAATTCCAATTCCAGTTGGCTTAGACAAAAATTAAAAAAGAGGACTTTAAACACTCAATGAAATATTGGCAAGTGGAGTCCAGCAATATATAAGAAGAATGATATGCCATAACCAAATATGGGTTATCCAAGTCTGGCTCAATATTTTAAAAATTAATCAATAGTAAAGGATAAAGAGGGAGATCAAATATACAGTGATGGAAGGACATTTGACTTCGGTGGTAAACACAGTACTATATACAGATGATGTATTACAGAATTGTACATTTGAAACCTATATAATTTTACTAACCAATGTCACTCCAATACATTTAATTTAAAAAATTTTTAATTGATTTTACAGATAGAGAAGAAGGTGGGAGAGACAGAGAGAGAGAGAGAGAGAGGGAGACATCGGTTTTTTGTTCCACTTATTTATGCATTCATTGGTTGCTTCTTATATATGCCCTGACTGGAGATCCAGCCTGCAACGTTGGCATATCTGGACAACACTCTAACTAGCTGAGCTACCTGGCCAGGGACTTAATTTAAAATTTCTTTAAAATTAGTTAATATATTCCATCATACTAAGAAACTGAAGAAAACTACACAATCACATCAATTAAAGCAGAAAAAGCATTTAACAAAATTTAACATGCAGTCATGATAAAAACTCTCACCCAACTAGAAATGGAAGGGAAGTTCCTTAACATGATAAAGGACATATACAAAATGCCCACAGCTAAACTCAAATTTACTTGTAGAAGACTGAATATTTTGCTCCCCAGACTGGCAACAAGGAATCGATATCCAGTCATTACTCTTATTCAACATAATTCTGAAAGTCTTGCCAGTGCAATAAAAGTACGAGAAAAAGACATCTACTAGTAAGCAAGAAAGAAAACTTTCCTATTTCCAGATGACATGATTGTCTATATACAGAATCCCAAGGAATCCACAAAACATTCCTAGTACTAATAAGTGAATTTATCAAGGTTCTAGGATATGAGATTTTTCTATACAAATAACCTGTATGTCTACATATAACAGTGAATAGGTGAAAACTGAAATTCAAAATTTGAAACATCCAAAAATGAAACACTTTGATAAAAATCTAATAAAACAGCCCTGGCTGGTGTAGCTCAGTGGATTGAGCATGGGCTGGGAACCAGACGGTCCTGGTTCAATTCCCAGTCAGGGCACATGCCTGGGTTGTGGGCCAAGTCCCTGGTGGGGGCCATGTGGGAAGCAACCATACATTGCTGTTTCCCCCTCTCTGTCTCCTTCCCTTCTCCTCTCTCTAAAAATAAAATAAATAAAATCTTAACAAAAAATAAAAATCTAATAAAACACATGTGGGATCAGTATAATGAAAGCTATAATAGATTTTAAAAGTGATCAAATTAGAGCTAAAAAGATGAGAGATATACCATGTTCATGAATTGGGAGACATCTTTATAATTAAGATGTCAATTTTCAATAATTCAATAAGTTTAGTGCATTTCTGATCAAAATCTCAGCAAGACTTTTTCTGCATACTGACAAACTGATTCTAAATTTATGGAAAAGCAAAGAAAGTACAATGATGATTTCTGGAAGCAAAAGTCTAGTTTCCACAGGCAAGGAGGAAGGGAAATTTGCTGACCAGTTGTATGTGTCCGAACCACTCTGACAGAATGGGGCCACATTCTGAAATGAACTACAGAGAGAGATTTTTTTTTAATTTTATTTATTTTTATTTCTGGAGAGAGGGAAAAAGAGAGAAACATCAATGTGTGGTTGCGTCGCACGAACCCGCAACTGTGCCCTGACTGAAAATTGAGCCAACGACCCTTTGGTTCGCAGGCCAGCACTCAGTCTACTGAGCCACACCAGCCAGGGCTGGAGAGAGATTTTTGACAGAGGTCTCCTGTGAGGTCATAGCTCCTCATGGACTCCCTGGAGGTGGTGTAGTGAGTGATTAAAGTGGGGATCCAGAGTCCTCCTGGCCTTGGTTAGCACATTGCTAAGTGCCCCACCACAGGTACCTGAAGTTCATAAATGTAATTCCTTTATCTGTAAAACAGGCGTGGTAACAGCACCCACTGTTATGATTGTGACAGTGATAATAGAGATAATATAGGCAAAATGCTTAGTAGAGTGTTTTGCACAAGTTAAATACTCAGTAAGTGTTAACCTCAAAAAAAATAGAAGGAACTAAATAGCTAAGTAATTATGAAAATCAAGAATAAATTGGGAGCCTTACACATTACTTGATTGTCAGACATGCTATAAAGCTACATTAATCAAGTCAGTATGTTATCAGTAGAGGTATAGACACATAGAAAACTCACAAGCTGATACACGTAAATATGGCCAATTTTTATAAAAGTGCCAAGGCAATGTAATATACTAAGGATAGATTTTTTCAATAAATGGTATTGGAACAATTGGATATTCGTATGCAAAAATATAATGCTCAGCTTTTTCAATAATTAACCCCGAAAGGATCATAAATCTGAATGTAAAACATAAAGCAATTAAAAATTTAGAATGAAACATAGGAGACTCTTTGTGATTGTGAGTTAGAAAGAGTTCTTCAATAAGATACCAAGAAGAAAATTTATAAAAGAATACTGATAAATATGACTTCATCAAAATAAAATTTTTTGGCTCTGGCTAGTGTGGCTCAGTTGGTTGGAACATCATCCTGTAACGGAAGTGTTGCAGGGTCGATTCCAGTCAGGGCACGTACCTAGGTTTTGGGTTCCATTCTGGTCCAGGCGCGTATGATCCCCAGTCAGGGCACGAACGGGAGGCAACCAATCAATGTTTCTCTCTCACACGCATGTTTTTCTCTCTCCTCTCTCCATTCTTCTCTACTGAAAAGCAATGACAAAATATCCTCAGGTGAGGGTTAATAATAATAATAATAATAAAAATGCTCTTAAAAAGATAGTATTAAAAGAATGACTTATATCTAGAATATTTAAAGAACTCAAAACTCAACAATGAGAAAATAAGCAAAAAATATGAGTAAACACTTCACCAAAGAATATATGAATGACAAATAGATACATGAAAAATTGTTCAACATCATAATCCATTACAGGAATACAAAGTAAATCACACAAAAAAAGTACTACACACCTATTAGAATGGCTTTTTTTTCCCTGAAAGAACTTTAACTTTTTTCTTCTAATTATATTTTATTGATTATGCTATTACAGCTGTCCCAATTTTCCCCCTTCAACCCCTTCTACCCAACACACCCTACTCCCTCAGGCAATCCCCACACCATTGTTCATGTCCGTGGGTCATGCATATAAGTTCTTTGGCTACTCCTTTTCCTATACTGTACTTTACATCCTATGGCTGTTCTGTAACTACATTTTTGTGCTTCTGAATCCACTTACTTCTTCACCCATTCCTCCATACTCCCTGCCATCTGGCAACCATCAAAATGCTCTCAGTATCCATGATTCTGTCTGTGTTTTTCTTGTTTGCTTAGTTTGTTTTATAGATTCAATTGTTCATAGGTATGTGGGTTTTGCCATTTTATTGTTCATAGTTTTGATCTTTTTTAAAAAATAAATCCCTTTAACATTTCCTATAATAATGTTTTGGTGATGATGAACTCCTTTAGATTTTTCTTGTCTGGGAAGCTCTTTATCTGCCCTGTGATTCTAAATGATAGCTTTGCTGGGTAGAGCATTCCTGGCTGTATGTCCCAGCTTTTCATGACTTTGCATATTTCTTGTCACTTTCTTCTAGCTTGCAAAGTTTCTTTTGAGAAATCAGCTGGCAGTCTTATGGGAAGTCCCCTGTAGGTAACTAACTGCTTTTTTCTAACTGCTTTTAAGATTCTCTCTATCTTTAAACTTTGACATTTTAATTATGATTTGTCTTGGAGTGGGCCTCTTTGCGTCCAGCTTGTTTGGAACTCTGTGCTTTCTGGATTTGTATATCTATTTCATTTGCCAAATTAGGAAAGTTAACTTTTATTATTTTTTTCAATTAGATTCCAATTTCTTGCTCTTCTCTTCTCCTTCTGGTACCCCTATACTGTGAATGTTGGGACACTTGAAGCAGTCCCAAAGACTACTCACGCTGTCCTCACTTGCTTGGATTCTTTTTTTCTTGTTGTTCTGATTCATTGTTCTTTGCTTCCTTATGTTCCAAATCATTCATTTGATTCTCAGCTTCATCCACTCTACAGTTGTTTCCCTGTAAATTGTTCTTTATTTCAATTAGTGTATCCTTCATTTCTGACTGGGTCTATTATGCCTCTGAGGTCCTCACTAAGTTCCTTGAGCATCCTTATAACCAGTGTTTTGAACTTTGCATCTGATAGATTGCTTATCTCCATTTTCTTTAGCTCTTTTCTAAAGTTCTGACCTGTTCTTTCATTTGGGCCATGTTACTTTGTGTCGCGAATTCTGGCCAGCAGGATTCGTATGCCATGGCAGTGTGTAAATAATTTTACACGTAATATACTGGACTAGAAATTCTGGGACCATGCGTCCCATCCATTATCATCTTGGAGAGGCCCTGAGCCTAGTGTCAACCAGCTTTTTATTGCTTTTTCTTGGGCACTTTACATCTGAATGGTCTTCATTAACTATGCATGGATTGTAGATTTACATTAGGTGGTAGACGCCCAAGACGGCTCATCAAGAGGATAGATATGCAAATGGAAAGACAATAGGCTTAGGCTGACTCACTGGTCTGAGGAAGCTAGGTATGCATTAGCATAAGTTCTTTTGATTCAGGGAGATAGAGGTTTTAGCATGAGCAAGCTTTAAATCTAAGAAATATGCCATCCTGATTTACCCACAGGAAATTCTGCTGTCACACATGTGGGTCCTGCTTGCCAACCCGTGTTCCATGGAAGTTTTTCTCACGTGAAACATTAGAGCTACAATTCCCATGGTAGGATGCTTGAATTTCCTTTAACTTTGTCTCCTCATTTTGGCGGCCTCCCTGTGTTTGTTTCTATGTATTAGATAGAGCTGCTATGATTCCCTGTCTTCGTAGCTTAGCCTAATATAGTAGGTATCCTGTAGGGTCCAGTGGCACAGCCTCCCCTATCTTCCAAGCTGAGTACTTGAAATGTTTCCTTTGTATGGGTTGGGTATACCCTCCTCTTGTAGTTGAGTTTTGATTGCTGTTGTCAGGTCAATGTGAGGGTTTTACCCAGGCCAGTCAGCTGCAAGGAGCAGTGCTCTGACATGGTCTGTAGCTGCCCCTGGGTGCACAGGTTCTGGGATTTCCAGGTGGTGCAGGCCAAGTTCAGCCCCCATCTGTGTTCTGCCCAGGGCCACCCTGTACGAGCTATAAAGCACTCTGAAATGGCTGTTATTTGTGCTGGGCTTGGAGATTGCCAGGCAAATCTAAGCTGTGAATCTAGGCTGGCTGCTACTAGTACCAGCAAGAGGTATGGGGGCTAGGGGCTCACTGAGACTGGCTGTTGCTTGTTTGAGAGGATTTAGGAAGTTGTGAAGCATGTGCCATGACCAGCCATTCATATGGAAAAGCCAAGGTTAACAGGTTGGGTGGGCCCATATGTTGGGTGGGATGGAGTCTGAGAGGATCTCCAGAGCAGGACAAACAGTGTTAGTCAGGTTAATGGAGTCTCAGATTTGGCACTAGCCTGCCAACTCTGTGGTTCCATAAGGGGAGGGCTAAGAAGAGGGACAATGGCCTCTGCCCGCCTTTCTGTCTGAGAGAAAACTGTCCCACAGCTTCCGCCTTGATGCCAGACACTTCAGTTTCTCCCCATATGCCACTGGTACCTTTCAAGCTACTACCCTGGAGCTGGAGCTCAGAGGGAGGGAGTCTGAGTAAGTCTGTGGTGGCTTCTTAAATAGGAACTGCTTGGGACTCTAGAAGTTTCTTCCACTGATGTAATCCCCACCGGTTTTTGCAACCAGAAGTTATGGGGACTTACTTTCTTGGCACTATAACCTTGGGGTGCAAGGCCTGGTATGTGGCTGGGACTTCTCACTCCAGAGATATCACTCTTGAATTTTTATCCACCACAGGTAGGTGTGAGACCAGCCTGTTCTGTGTCTTCACCCTTCCTACCAGTCTGGATGAATGTGATTTCTTTAATTCCGTAGTTGTCAGTCTTCCATTCAACTTGATTTCTGACGGTTCTGAGTGATGGTTGTTCTATATTTTAGTTGCAATTTTGATGTGGTTGTGAGAGGAGGTGAGCTGTGTTTACCAATGCCACCATCTTGACTGGAAGAAGAATGCTTTTTGAAAAATAGGCTAACAATACCCAGTGCTGTCAAAGAAGCATGGCAAATAGAGCTTTCTTTCTTTGTTGGTTGGGATATGAAATGGTATAGCCACTATGGAAAACATTATAAAATTCAACATATACTTACTGTATGACCCAGCAATTCCACTTCAGTTATTTACCCAAGTCAAATGAAACTTACGTTTGCACAAAACTCTATATATGAATGTTACTAGCAGTTGTATTTATAATCACCTAAAACTGAAAACAACCCAAATGGTCTTCAGTGGGGAATGAAAAACAAATTATGGTGCATCTAGACAATGGAATACTACTCATCAATATAAAGGCATGAACTGTTAATGCATACTATAACTTGGGTAAATTTCAAAGGCATTATCCTGAGTGAAAGAAACCAGCTTCAAAAAGTTACATTTGTAATGTCCCACTTAGTTAACATTCTGGAAAGGTAAAACTATAGGAATCAAGAACAGATCAGTAGTTGCCAGGTTTTAAGGGTATAGAAATGGTCTATCAAGGGAGAGCATGAGAGATGGACTTTTGGGGATGATGAAGTTGTTTTGTATCCTGATGATGATGATAGGTACACATATTCATATACATGTATTAAAACTCATAGAACTATGCCCTAAAAAATAAATCAATTTATTGTATATAGATTTTTTTAAATGGTGGTTCAGGGAACACTGATTTTAGGAATCAGGGGTCTAAGCAATGTCAGCAAGAGTTAGCCCCTCTCCAATTCTTGTCTCTTACTCTAGGCTAGATTTACTCCAACCCTGGCTTTCTCTTTGATGGGACTGACTTTCATTGGATCAGCTTGGGTCATGTGTCCATCCTGTAGTCAGGAACAATGTGTGGCCAGAGGAATGGAATATGCTGATTGACTGAGCCTGACTTATGTGCCCACCCACAGCAACCTGAGGATCAGGCAGACCCAATCATTAGGGACTGAAAATGAGAAAATGTTTTTCCATGAAGAAAAATAAAGTTGTTGTTACTGGAATAAAGAGAATACGTGCCAGACAGGCAGAAACTGTACATGTCTGTGGCTCCCACCTGGCACTTCTTTAATTCTGGATTATGTTGCACTCTGTTCACTTTGTGCTATCTTATCTACAAACCATAAATTCCTTGAAATCAAGGATTCTGACTTCTTTTTCTTTTTATCTTCCAACACCATACATGTTTTCTTCCACATAGTAGGTGAGAACAATATTAGTAGTGTGCATGATTGATAAAATGAGTGATACCTACACATATATGAGTATGCTTATAAAACTATACATTTGTGTATACATCAAAACCTCTAAAGGCACATTATTTCATGTTTTGCTGTTCAATTATTTAGCAAAGTTCCTGTTCAATCTTGCTTCTCTTCACTGAGGTTTTAACATGTGCAGCTCAGTTTTGCCAACAATGGCGAATCAATCTTTACATCATCATCCATCATGTCCCAGGTCTCAGTAATGAAGGTGTCTTTCTTTCCACGTTAGCAATTTGGGTGGGCAAAGGAGGCATATAGATGTATGACAGAAGACTGTAGGATTGGATTAAACAAGGTTAAACAAGATTCCATTTTCTGGGTGTCTCTTTGCTGCAGGAATTTTGTTGATCCACAGAAAGAAGGGGCCAATTGTTTGGAAGTTTTTTCTTCAAGCTCTCAGAAGAAAATCGTACTGAAATAATTTTTTTTTCTCCTGTATTGAAATAGCATAGAGCTTGGAAAAGCAACCCAAAACAATGACTTTTTAAATTTTGTAGTTAAAGGAAATATTTTATCTACCTAAAATCATAGTTTGAGGCAGCTGTGGGGTTCAGGTTAACTGTTCTAACGTACCATGACTGAGGTGCACTCTGCCACAGCCACAGGCCCCAAATGATTTGGTCCTCAATCTCTGTCTCCCTCAGCACTGTCCACTTCCCAGGCCTCAAATGTTTCATCTACACCTACCTTTTGTCTGTTTCTCAGGCTTAACACTAATTCCCACTTCAGGTTCTTCTTGGTTGTTCATCCCTGTGGCTCAGGGTTTCTTAAAGGTGGGCACTATTATTAACATTTTGGACTGGATAATTGTTGCGAGGGGGCTGTCCTGCACATTGTAAGATATTTAGCTGTGCCAATTAAATAAGAATCTCTGGGGGAAAGGATCCCTGGCATCTGTCATTTTTAAAGCTCCCAGGTGTTTCCCAGGTGGAGCTCCAATTAGAATCTCTGGGACTCAAGTCTCATCAATTCTCCAGCAATAAATGCCAGTTTGCATGAAATATGGGGAATAGAAGAACAAGTGAAATAAAGCAATCAGCCACATCAAAGACTGACAACCCAGTTTCTCTCACAAACACATCAATGGCATTAAAAAAGGGAAGACAGCCAACATTCTACTTTCTCTATTTTGGGGTGCAAATGTTTACTTCCTTTTTTAATAATAAGGTTAAAAAATGTTTAGGGGTAAAGCCCATGAATCTGCATTTTAACCCCATCTTCAGGGGATCCTGGTGCCTAATTAAACTTTGAGCACTCCTGCTCTGGAGCAGGGAATTCTTTATGACGCTGGGTGTTCTTATTACCACTCAAGTGGGTTCTGGTACTAAAAGCACAGTTCTTTTCAGTTTGCCAATAGCATCTGGACTGACTAAAGTTTTCCTGGGGTTGTCTGGGTCTGCACTGCCCAGTACAGAAGCCACCTGCCACATGCGGCTGGTCCGAATCCTGTCCTGGAGAGGGAACAGAAAACACCAGATTGCAAAGACAGCACTGGAACAAAAAAAGAGTAAAATATCCCATCAATAATTTTTATATTGATTACAGGGTAAAATATTTTAGTTATATTGGGTTAAATAAAATTTATTCAAATTGATTTGTTTCTTTTTGTAAGATAGCTACTAGAAATTTTAAATTACATATATGGCTCATACTATAATTCTATTTAATAGCTTAACTCTAGGGCTTTGCTACTCAAAATGTGTCCGCTGACCAGCAGCCACAGTGTTCTCTGGTGTTCGTTAGAAATGTAGGGCTCAGTCCCATTTAGGAGTAGAGTCAGACTCTGCTTTGGTGGGGATCCTCCAGCCTCTGCCTGGCCCCTCACGCTCTCATTTTTAACATTTTTTGTGATCTCAAATCCTGTGGCTCAGAGAGGCTTAGCTGACTCATTTAGTCCATCCCCCTGCCCCAGGCAGCACTGCATTCACTAAGTACATCATCATCATCATCAAGTTATCCACCTTTTTTGTGCGGAGCCAGAAAACCAAATTCCTCCTCTTTTAACCTCTTTCCTGCAATTTAAGTCTTTTAATATCCAGCTCTGTTCTCAATTACTATAGAATGCCAGTAATTTTTTTCTTTTTTCATTAATACTTCCTCTTCCAGGCCTCCTTTAGATTGTTTTTCTTGGCGGATTCCATATTTGTCTCATAGGACCCATTTTCCAGCCCTCCCAGTCGCGGTCAGCCCATTTCCGGAGTCATGCTGTCCCCCTTAGACGAATTCACTAAATGCTGTGGTGTCACCAGCCTGTTCTTTATGGTAAACCTGAAAATGTTTGGTGCCAGTTAGATCATTTGAAGAGAGGACTTTGATGAATGTTCCTGTCTTTGGAAGGTCAGACAAAAGAAAAAAATAACAGGGAGGAGCTGAACTCCTCCGAGACCAAACAGGAAGCAGTAAAGTGAAGTGCTTTTGCCTGTTCTGGCGTGGGTTCACTGGAGCAAGGAGGCTATGCAGGAGCTTAGTGCTTCTAATTTTGGCTCTTTCATTAGCTTTCATCACAAACTCAGGAAAAGTCACCAAGCCCAACTGCCCCAATTTCCTTTAGTCAATGAGGACAATGTTACCCTTCTATCCTACAGGGGATTTTTAAAGACTGGGATAAAATAAATAAATAAAAATGAGCACTCTTAAAAAAATCAAAACAAGCCAGTTTCCTTGTTTATAAGCAACATTTTACTTCAAAATGGGGCATGACAATTATTCCCCATTTGGGATTTTTATGTGCATTTTATTGGTCAAGTGGATAGCACCTCCATTTGAAAAGTTAAATAGTTCTTTAAGCAAGTCATTATCTTAGAACACCTCACTGATATAAACCAGCTCATAAAATCTATTACATTGATTTGGTGACTCAGGACCCCTTACTTCCACAAGTAAAATGAGCAATTTAATACTCAACAGAGAGCCCCTTCATGACAAAGAGGAAATTTAAGTGCTATTATGCCCATATTAAAGTTCAGAAATATTCAGTAGTGGAAATCTTTGGAAACTGGAAACAAGTTCATTTTTTACTAAAGTGATCTCATGGAGAAAGCACTCATATGAAATTACTAGTTTCCTATTTCCTCAAATTTTAAAAAACTTGTCTTCTCTCCCAAGGCTCTTCTTAGCTGTGCTCAAAATGAACCCAGGCCTCTGAAAACAGAGTCTCATCACCATCTAATGCTTTCCTGAAGAAAAAAAAAAAAGTACTAAAACATTTACATTCCCTCTACATGTGATAAAATTCCATTGCACTTAACATTCAAATTTGACCCTTTAAAAATGACCCATATTCTGCATTTCCAAGACACTTTACTAATAATAATATTGTGATACTAATTACTATCACAGTTGGGAAAGTGACTTGTATGCTTTTCTACTGGCAAGTAGGCTAAGTGTTTAAGTGATTTACCCTTTTTGAGAGCAGAGGTCAGGGACAGAATTCCAGGATTTGAACCTGTACAAAGACCAATTAAGGCAATTTTTCAGGAACTTAACAAATATCAACCTGGTGATGTGAAACTACCTTTGAAGAAAACAGCCATTGGCCGGAAATGAGGCCTACAAGAAACCCCATGGATTTTACGGGTAAGGAAGATCTGCAGGAGCTGGGCTGACTTCTCTCCCAGTAGGCAGCCCTATGGAAGGCGAGTGGCCCGGTGATAACAGTCGCTGACGTTTCTTGAGCAGTGACTTTACTTGTATGATCTTATTATCTCTCCAATACGTTGAGGTGTGTATCTTATTATTTCTATTTTACAAGTTAAAAATTAAAAATCTCAGCTGTCATAACTCATCATCTAAGTTCAAAGGCTAAAATGTGAACCTACTATCTGAAGCTAAAAACTGAAGTTCACCTTCTTAAACAAAATATCCACACCCACTCTGCTTCAGTTACAGGATGTCAGTCATAATGATTTCTTATTTAAGCTTGAAAGCCTTGTAGACTAAATCTTCCCGACTTCAAAGTTCACATTATTAAATCTAGACATGCTACATCATTATTTCTATTGCTCAGCTGTAAACTGCATCTTAGAACAGAATAAAAATTTGGAGATGAAATGAATGACAAGAGTATTGATTAATTAAAAGTATTGATAGCTCTTATTTTGAAATCACTAAAGGTAACAGCAGCAAGCAGAGTTTAAGGCAAATCTGTATCTTTATATCTTTATCTATTTCTAAATCTATCTATCTACCTACCTACCTACTTATCTATTGTTTAAAAGACCATAATTGCTTTCTTTTCAATAAAAGGAAAGGGCAAAAAGTTATCCAGGATATTGTGTACTTGACTGTAAATTCATATTATTTATTTATTTTTTTTAAAGATTTATTTATTTATTTATTTTAGAGAGAGGGGAAGGGAGGGAGACAGAGAGGGAGAGAAACAGCAATGTATGGTTGCCTCTCACATGGCCCCTCACTGGGGACCTGGCCCGCAACCCAGGCATGTGCCCTGACAGGGAATTGAACCAGGACCCTCTGGTTCCCAGCCCACACTCAATTCACTGAGCTACACCAGCCAGGGCTAAATTCATATTATTTAAATGCAGGCAGTTCCAACTTCCTTCACTATACACTTTTTTCTACTCTATTTCTCAGAGATATTGTTTTAAGCCTTAAAAAGTAATGTCATTAAAAAATGTGCATCTATTAGTATTCAAGCTTTTCAGGAACACTAAGATAATAGCAAAGCTTTCTGTGAAAATTTTTTTCTATCTGATATTTATACATGACGGTTTCATCTCTCAACCCTTGGCTGAAGTGTTACTTTAACATTTAGACCTTGATTATTATTTCCCCACTTTTGCTCGTATCATCCTGAAATCATCAGTGTTTTGTTTTTTATTAAAAACTTAGACTTTGTAAAATGGTGAACTTTGATTGAACTAGGCCTACTGACTTTTTTCCCTTGTAGTGTTTTATTAACATTTGAACTAATTACTAACATTAAAATTCTGGGGATTTTACACATACATATTTCCACTTTCTCTTGAAAAACCAGAGGGTCTGGATACACTGAGTCCATATCCATCCCTCTGCCACCACACACACACACAGTTTTGTACTGAGTACCATCTTTCGACGGCTTAGGTACTCACCACGAGTCCCCACTATTCCATGTTTTCACACCTGGCAACTCCCTTCAGTTGCACTTAGGTTTCTTGTTGCCTGGCCACCTCCTCCATCCAGTGTCACCCCCACCTCATTTGCTTTGTTCAGAGCTATGGACATGTATAGCAAAGCCTGGTGTATGTAGTAAGTGCCTGATGAATGCAGGATGGGGCAAAAGTAGGTTTACAGTTGTGAGTACATGAAACAGTTTATTCTTGTGTTATTATTTATTCATAATTGTATTATTTTCCATGTGAACAACTGTAAACCTACTTTTCTCCACCCTGTATTTACTGTAAGAATATGGAGAAGATAGAACAAATTCCATTTGATGTGCAAAGATGAGGATCAAGTAAGTGCCTTATGGAGGTTTTAAAATACAGGAGCCCAGCACAAATAATGCCCCTTTTTTATTACAAAATCTTTATTACAAAATTATAAGCATATAATTCTGTAATGAAAATATCAGCGTATAATTCTGTAACAAAAATATCACACTCAGGCACACCATATGACATAAATTCTTATCCTAAGTATTACCCATATTATTACCCTACCAACCACACTCAGGCAGGCCTTACTTCTGCTGCGTCCTGTATATCCACAGTTCCCTGGGTGGGTGGCTTAGTCAGTTAGCACGTCGTCCTGTATACCAAAACATTGTGAGTTCAATCCTGGCTCCTGGTGGGTACAGGAGACAACTGATCAGTGTTTCACTCTCACCCTTCCTCTCTCTAAGCATATACTCAAGTGAGGATTAAAATTTTTTAAAAAATACTAAAATAAAGTATATCCACAAATTATCTGGCACTTTTCCTTATAAAAGTTGGGGACTAATTCCCTTTTTCTTGCATGTGAGACAGACTTAGTCAGTCACTTCTAATGAAGAGAATGTGGCAGTGATAGTTTGTGTGGTTCTTGAGTCTGGATTGTAAAAGATATTGTCACTTTCACCTTGCTGATCACTCACTCTGGGGAAAGCTGAGAGAGTCATATGGTAATGAACTGAGGCCTCCTGTTACCAGCCAGCACTATCCTGCTAGGCATGCGAGTGAGCCACCTGGGCAGGGGACCCACGAGCCCTAGTTAAGCCTTTAGGTGACTGCAGCTCTGACTGACAGCTTGGCCTCATAAGAAGCTCTGAGCCAGAACCATGCAGCAAAGCCACTTCTGAATTCCTGACCCAGGGAAACTGTGAGACAATAAATGCTTATTTCCTTAAGACGTGTTGTTATGCAGCAATAGATAACTGACAACATGCCTCAAATTAACCTAAGTAGATTTGGTTGTTCACAACTTG
The DNA here is from genome assembly GCA_004026765.1 of Micronycteris hirsuta. Taxonomy (NCBI): domain Eukaryota; kingdom Metazoa; phylum Chordata; class Mammalia; order Chiroptera; family Phyllostomidae; genus Micronycteris; species Micronycteris hirsuta. The sequence goes on from PVJI01002018.1 coordinate 129,051, forward strand.
TGTGTTCTTTTTGATTGTTATTAAGAACCTCCATGATCAGAGTAGGTGAGGACTCTAGGTCCTCTTCCTGACGGTAGTAGGTCCTCTTCCTGACGGTAGTCAAATGAAGACACAAAAGTGAGTCTCAGATCCAATTTGGCCATGCAAACAAGCAGGCATAAAACCATCCAGTCTGTGACCTCAGTAAATTCCCTGTTCTTTGTCAGTTTAGACTCCATGATAGCATTTTGCCTGGAAGGTGTATTCTAAGACAAATGTGACCACGCTGTGACAACAGAATACTAACCTGCTAGTTCAATCATATGAAAGGATCCTCCAGTAAGCAAGTTGAGATGACACAGAACTGAACTGAATTGTAAACTTTAGTGTCACTCAGGAGGCATCAGGCTTCTTGCTCACCAAATAATTATACCTCACCCATGCCACAGAGAAGGTGCCTGTAAAGAAGTTCCTGCCAATATCATTTCACACATGAAAATTTATTTTTAAACATCTCTTATGCTAATTAATGAAACTGCAAGTGCAAATCCAGATAGAGATATTTGAAGCTCTGGCTTCTCTGGTGTGTTGATTCCTGATTAAGAGTCTTCAGATACTGACTGAACATGGATTCTTGATTAGGGCACTTTGAATGTTAATTCTGCATACCTAACATGAAGCATATACACAACACATACACATTAATGTGGCTACTGATGTATTTTGAAACACGTTATACACAATATAAAAACAGAGATGTTGTGTGAGAAATTAATTTGATGCAATAATGGGCTCCAAATAAACTACCAGGCAAACTCGGAGATTACTTTAACTGAAAGCTCACAAATCAAATAAGATGTTCAAATCAAACAGTTTATTGGAGCAATTTAAAACACACGTTGCTTCTCCAAAGAGGACATACAGATGACCAATAGACATATGAAAAGTTGCTCAATGTCACTGATCATCAGAGAGATGCAAATCAAAACCACAATGAGATGTCATCTCACACCTGTCAGAATGGCTCTCATCAATAAATCAACAAACAACAAGTGCTGGCAAGGATGTGGAGAAAGGAGAACCTTTGTGCACTGTTGGTGGGAATGCAGACTAGTAAAGCCACTGTGGAAAGCAGTATGGATACCTCAAAAAATTAAAAATGGAACTGCCTTTCCACCATTATTTCACTTCTGGAAATACATCTGAAGGAACCCCAAACACTAATTGGAAAGAACATAAGCGCCCTTATGTTAACTGCAGCGTTATTTGCAATCACCAGCATATGGAAGCCGCCCAAGTGTCCATCAATAGATGAGAGGACAAAACAACTATGGGACATTTACACAGTGGAATACTACTTATAAAAAAAAAAGAAAATCTTACCCTTTGTAACACTATGGATGGACCTGGAGAACATTATGCTAAGTGAAATCCGTAAGCCAAGTCAGAGAAAGACAAATACCATATGATTTCACTCATATGTGGAATTTAATTAACAAACAGAACTAAGAAGCAAAATGGGGACAGTCTTAGAGAGAGCAGGATGACAGCTAGGGAATTATGGGCATAGCAGGTGGAGGCCTTTAGCAAAAAGGAAAAAGGACTCACGGACATGGACAATAGTGTCATGATTGCTAGGGGGAGGAGGGTACAAGGGGACTAAATGGTAATGGAAAAAAAATACAATAATGATTAAATAAACACACACACAGTGAAAGCAAGCAGGGAGAGATGGGATAGGTTAACATACTTAATTTAACACAGAGTACCAATGGGTGAAAGGCCCGCACTGTCTGAATTCTGGGGATGTTTACATTCTTTGTCTCTCTCCCTCTCTTTCTGTCCCTCCCGACCCCCTGCCCATAGCAGTAGTCTTCCTGGTGATGGTATGTTTATGAGAACCAGTAGTGAGGTTTGAGCAAGGTACACAAATAGGGTACCTGGAGCCATAATAAGGTACCCAAGACCATAACATATACTTGCTCTACTGAGACACCGTAAAGTACTCCTGGTCAACATCTGAGCTTGCCAAAAATGTAGATGGATAACCATTGGTGTTACTTGGGCAGAAACCCTGGAACCAGGAAGAATCCCAACAGGAGTCAATTCAAGACCTCATAGACTGAGTGCTACATGATTTATATACTTGGAGGCAACCATTGCATTAATATTATATCCCACACAAACAACATCCTGACAAAAAAAAATCTTGTCCTTAACACGTGCAGCAGGCATATCTGTGCCCCTTGGTTTTTCTATCCTTCTTATCCATGTTTGGCACGTGTATTCCTCTACTTAGTTTATCTGTGTCCAATGTGCCTCACAAGCTACTTTCTTCTATGTTTAGTGTCAATCCTTCTCCCTATTTACTTTTCTTATTTTCTTTGCAGAGCTGAATAATTTCAAATAACATAGCAAACACACATTACAAGAGATTATCATAGAATTAAGAGATTTTGAAAAAAAATATTGGTTTCAGAAAAGATGATGGAACCTATTTTATAAATTTCATTTAGCTTATGTATCTTTGGAAATAGCCAAGGGAAAAACATTTCTGCTGGTGGTTTGCTTATCTAGGGATTTTACCTCTAAAAAGAGAGGGCTCTGAGGGAAGCAGAGATTGCAGAATTAAATTCTAAGTGGGTTTGTGCAAATGAAAATTGGAGACTGGCTAATTCAATTAATTTCTATTCATGCCATCAGTGAAACAGGAACTCTCAGCATCTGATCAGATTCAAGAAACCAAGTGAAGCAGAATGCAGGGAACCAAATAGCTTTCCCATGCTTCCAGCTCCGCAACCACAAGAATATTCTTGGTTGAGTTGTGTCAATCGGCTCAGCACCAAGACCCATGCACGGTTCATTTATGAGACCAAATGGCCAAAGAACACATTCCACAAGGGGGAGCTGATTTGCCTAACTGAATGAGTTGTTTCACTTCATAAATCACTCTGCTGGTAATTCACCTGTTTTTCTAGAAACCTGGAGCTTTCGGCCACTTCTGAGAATTCTGAATGAAATATATAAAGTCTTTCTCGTAGTGAAAGAGAACAGTAAGAGTGGAAAGAAGTTATAAATAAGTTTTATTAATATAGAATCTCACAAATGGGTTCTCATTATGAGATTTAACTGGGCAGTTCATTCTGCATATTTCTGGCCTCACCCCAGACAGGGACAGGAGTTCAGGAATCTGCATTTTTAATAAACATCACAATATGTTCTTCTGCACACTGATTATGATAAACAGAACTAAGGAATTATTTTAACAACAATCACAAGGACGTAGTAATCTTGTTTAGACCTGTGTAGAAGTTAAGCCCTTCTTGTAAGTTTGCAATTAAAACCACAATGTGTATAGCCAATGTACAATGAATATTTTTTCATTTTTGTTAATAAAGATAATTAGACAGTGGACCAATTAAAAAAAATTCACCAAGCCCTGGCTGGTGTGGCTCATTTGATTGTCAGCCTGTGAACCAAAGAGTCACAGGTTCAATTCCTGGTCAGGTCATATGCCTGGGCTGTGGGCCAGGTCCCCAGCTGGGGGCATGCAAGAGGCAACCACAAATTGATATTTAAAAAAAAAAAAACCTCATTGGGTGACACTTGTAGAAAAATTAGGCTATTTGAAGATATTTGGGCTTTGATAGCTCCTTTTGGTTGAGTTTAAATGGCAGAAGAATCTGGAAGCTCATTTCCTTTAGCATAGGGTTCTCTCCCTTAGGTCAAATCCTAATGATTTTTGAAAGGCCTGATACAGCATTTCCAAATTGAGATTGGATTTACTTAAATGCCAACTTCAAGTTTAGTCTCCTCCCTATCCCTTCAGATCCTATTTGCCTCATTCACACCTGCCTCTTCACCAAGTTACTAACTTATTTGGGCATTGGAACCCCATCTGTATAATGGGAGTAAAAGTAGAGTATTCCACCTGTTTTCGTGAAGATTAATAGTAGCAACTAAAACATAGTCCCTGATCTGCAGTCTTGAATTTCCTTCTTATGTTGTAGCCACTAAAGGTGCAACTCATCCTCACCAATGTCCAGGCAATGGCCTCAGTTGATCACCACTCCCCCAACAAAAAGGTGTCTGATCCCCAGTCAGGGCACAGACCTCCTGTGAGCACAGGGGAGGTGGCCAACCATGTTTTTCTCGCACATCGATGTTCCTCTTTCCCTCCCCACCCCTACCTCCCCCCGCAACACACACTCCCTGCCCCTTCCTCTCTCTCTAAGAGCATATTCTCTGGTGACAATTAAAAAAACAACAACTGTCCACAGGGCAGGGTTTTCCAAACTATTGGGCTCAGAAGAATCACCTAAGGCACTTTTAAAAAATACAAATTTTAGATCTATTTTTAGACAATCCAATTTAGTAATTTAGTATGTCTATGAAGAGAGGGTGCAGGCATCAGGATTTTAGATGAGATTCCCCAGGGGTTAAGCTGGGAGTGTTGCTTGAGGGCATAGCTGTCATTATTAATCACAAAACTGATCTCATAAAAATATCTAGGTGTTTTCTTCTCCTGAGACCCACCCGTTGGAATGGGATAGTGCAACCAGGGCTTTTATTTGACTTTGACCCCTACTTGGATGATCCCCTTCTTGCCATTTCTTCAGCTGTGAAAATAAGCATAAGGTGGCCCCATGCAAGAGTTCGAGGAGGCTGAGCTAAGAGTAGGCATTTAATAATACACCTGCATAGGATTACATGTTTTTTGAGCACTCACTGCAGGTTTCTCAGAGAATGTTCAAAAGGAGCACTCCTGTTTCTGATTTGGCCAGCTAGGCTTGTCTTGTGGATGCTCCTAGCATTCCAGAATTAACCTACGTGAAGTGCAGTTAGGAAGGGCTGAGTGAGTCCTTTCTACCCACCGTGCTGTCACCTTCACTGTGTCAGCTCACTGCTTGAGATTAATAATGGCCTGTTAGTAAACTACATCCCAGAACTTGTCTCAAGCTTTTCTTGTGTTCTTTAATGTTAGATGACCTTGGTGAAACTATTTGGGGAGCCACACATGTCTTCTGCAGCATGTCCCAGACTTATTTGGCAAGTGGCAGCTCTGGGCACTGTTCCCACCAACACTCATTCTCGATGTTGGTCTCAGAATCTCCACGTCGCCTGCTGGGCATTGTGAAGGACTCACTGACCTTTTCCAAACGGACAGAGGGTGGCAACAGAAAGATCACTTGGGTGCGGACAGATCTGGCTTCCAGTGGCACTTCTGTGATCCTGTGTGTGTGCTGGGGGGTTTCCAAGCCTCATAGCATCCTCGCCCGGGAAAGACAGAAAGGAAAGGGGGGCTTCCCTCACAGGTATCTGAAGATTGAATCAGATAAGATAGGTAGAGCACTTGGTAGACTGCCTTTCCAGTGGAAAACACTAAAATTTAGTTGTTACTAGAACCGATTTTATCAATTCTTAGATACACATAGTTTTTCACATTTTAACCTCTTCAGAAATGAGGATATGTCTTACAATTGCTGGCATGTCACAGTTTTAATTAGTAGTACTGTTTCTTGATGGTGTCATTACAGAACAGACCAGGGCAATAAATGATATACTGTTACCAAAAGGACCCTCCTTTTGTGCTTCAGGGGTCCCCCAACCTGTACTAGGTTCATTTTGCTCGCTGCCAAAAAAAAGATGTCTCTCAATGCCAGAGACTGGTGAAAAGGAAAGGAATTATTTATTTACAAGTTATACAGGCTTAGAGTAATGACTTAATGTCTTCTTCAAAATACCAAAGTTCTTTAGAATACCTGCAAACGCACACAGTCCTTCCTTCTCCCCCTGCCCAGTCCGGGGTAACATATCTCAGGAAAAGAAGTAGAAGTCCATGATTCAGGCTCCCGGCACCATCAGCTGTGTTGCTGCTGCAATCTCCAGTTAATCCAAAACCATGTGGCACCTTCTCATGGCCCATCAGCAAGAGTCCTTTCACCCCTTTGCTTCCTGGCAAAGTCTTTCCTGCTTCCTAAGCAGCGTGGCAAAAGAAGTGCCCAAAGCCACGTGGTCCTCTCTCTCGCCCAAGCCAAGGGGGTCCCCCTTGGCATGGCTGCCAAGCCTGGATTTAAATCCCCAGGCCAGTCTTCCTCTGCAGCCCCATTTCTGACTCCTCCTACAATCAGCTACACCTGCCAGTGTTCCAGTATTCTTCCAGCTTTACTGGGCTGCCATGGAAACTTTGGGCAGGTGTGGTCCCATGGCATGGAGCCAATCATCTCCAAGTTCTCACGCAGGGGCTGTAACCAGGGGGAGTTGCCTCCCAGTCACATCTAGGGTGGAAGTCACTTCTATCCCCCTGGCTCAAAGCATGGCCACAGCTTTTTAACATATCTATGAAACCAGTTGAAGGTTATAGATATGCTAAATGACCATGCCAGAGGTTAGCTGCAAAGCTGTTGCTATACAAAATAGCTCTCAATGGCAATGTTCCAGGAGTCCTATCCCCCCCAGTTCAGACTTGTGGGGGTGAGGACATCCTATATATATTTTTCTAATATTTCCTGGACACCTTGAGTTCTGGACCCCATTACAAATCCCTATTTGGAGCCCCCCCTCTTGGCTGCACCCTGTTACAATGTAACGGGGAACAGAGCATGGATCCCCTGATAATAGGGGAATAATCCCCACAATCCTGCCTTCAGGCAGGTTTGGAGAACAGGGAAAAGTGGAAAGTACAGCATTTAAGACTTATTACATAACAAAGGCAAATGAATGGCAAGTGCCTTCCTAAAAGGAAGATCTCAGAAGCTGCAGAATTGTGTAAGTGACTGTGAGAACAGGCAGTGATTTGTGACATGGCCAGGGGGGTTGATGCCTGTGCATTGCTGGGAACTCTTGCCCTGACTAAAATGGCAGCCGAAAGAAGGTCAAAGACACTGGGGAGCTGACAAAAATGGTGGACACTAACACACCATAGGAAGGGCTGGATGTTAGATCACACAGGAAGTTCTGAGCCAAGCATTTAAAATTGGAGCAGGAGGTCTGAAGAACAGCGAGTCAGCCGTGAGGTCTGCAGAGAGGTCTGGCAAGAGCACAAGGTCAGGAGGTCTGCCTGGAAGTCTACCTGGAGAAGACAGTGACAGAGGGGGCAGTGCTGTGGGGACCTGCCTGACCACCCAGACTTGTGAGAGATTCTTGAAGCTGAACTGTGACCAGGAATGCTGAGCTGCAGACTTCTGCTTTTCTAAACTACGATACCTCTGAGTGGTGTATTCTGAAACTGGCCTGGTTTGGCAGAGGGAGGCTGGACTATTTGTTTGGGGGTGTTTTTTAAAGGAAGCTGGACTTAATGGCAGAAACCTGCCATTATTCTTAATCTGTATAACTTAAATAAATGCCTTTCCTTTTTCACTAAACTTGTGTCTTGGGAGTCATGCTTCTTGGTGGCAGGCAATCGAACCCCACAGCTGGTCCAGATCAGCATTGGCTGGTTCCATAACAGTGGCACATTAAAAAGTGTGTGTTCTACAATCGATGTTGTTTTAGAATGGATGAGAAATCTCAGTGGCCATCATCGTGAGAATAGTACTTGGATTATTTTACCAGGGACCATGTGTATTCTCTGATGGAACTATTTAGCAATGTGTAGGTAGTTTTTTTTTTTCTTTCAGTTTTTGGAATGATGGCTAGCCAGTGAACTTTGTCTTTCTTTGATCTGATGGGTAAATCTGCAAAATGACCCAGAACCCCTAATACTGAGTGTCTTCTTCAAGAGAATACTTTCCACCCAGTGAAGTGTTTTAAGTTTCTCAAAAAAGCGGACTGCTCTTTCTGCCTGCAGGGACCTGATTCCAAAGTCTTCCTTGGGATTCAGGACTGGAGCATGACCATTGATTCTTTGTTCCCTCCAGCAAGAGGCCAGTAAGTGAGGGTTTAAGAACCAGTTGTTCCGGCCCCTGTGGTGAAGGAAGAAGCAGGTGTTTGGTTGTGGCGCAGACTGACCATCATGCAGTGTCACTGTTATGCTCAAGTGCAAAATCAGTGTTCCCAAGGCCTGTGCACTGGTTCCTGACAAGCGGTCTGGAATCTGCTCTTCCTTGAGTTAGCCACATTGATGTTCTTGGTCCTGCAGTTAGTAGGAGTCTACCTTACCAATCACCTACATAATCTCATTCCCATTTACATCGTCTTGTTAAGCATCTATATGATTTCATTTAACTCTGCCAATAGCCTTATAAGACTGGATATATTGTAATAAGTGTTATATGGAGCAGCCTCAGAGATCTGAATTCAAATCCCAGCTTCCCTACTTACTAGCTGGGTAGCTTTTGTAAATCACTTAACCTCTCTGCGTCTCAGATTCCTATCTTTAAAACAGTAGTAAAAATAATACTTGCCTCTGATAATTGATATGACAATTAAATGTCATTATTCCTGTGGGCTTCTAAGCACTATGCTGGTACATTGTCTACACTCAGTGAAGGTTTCCCAAACAGTTTCCCCAGCACCCTGCATGCTGCTTTGCATATAGTAGATGCTTAATAAAAGTCAATTTCTGAGAGAAAGAGAGAGAGAAGGGAGGCAAAGCATCACTTGATCAATAAAAATGAAGTATCTCCTCTTAAGCTTTAAGCTTGTGCTGGGAACTGCAGAGGCCCAGGTGAACAATAATAACACTTTGTATTTATGCAGCATTTTACAGCTTACAAAGCACATTCATATGTTTTCCTTTAAACCTCCCAACAGACCCAAAGCAGAAAGGGTATTCTTACTACCATCTCCTGAGGACTCTGAGCCCCAGCGAGGATAGAGAACAGAGGAGCCCCTCAGTGCCTGCACAAATCAAAGAGAATGATTGCCGAGCAGAGGTTGTGGGTTTAGCGATAAGGAGGCCCTTGGTGACCTTCCAGAGATCACGCTCATCACTGTGGTGGGTAGAGAGACTCACCAGACCTTGGGGACCAAGGAAGGTAAGGATAGAGAAGAAAGGATAATTAACCTCTTCACAGCAAAGTAATGGAGAGAAATGAGATGCAATCAGGATGAAGTAATGGCTTTTTCAGAACATGGGTGACCTGTGTGTGGTTATTCCTTGGAAATGCCCAGTTCAGGCTGATTTGTGACGACCCAAACTTAGACAGGGATAAATCACGGCAGCTGAAGAATCTCTTTGAAAAATGATTCTCTGATTTGCAAAAAAATTCTCAATAGACTGGAAAAAGATTGAAGTGGTCAGTAAACACAGAAAAATACACTGCCTCCCCTAGAATAAAAGAAATACTAGCTTAAGTAAGAATGAGATATAATTTTTCACCAATGAGAATAAGCAGTTTGTTAATATGAAGAGGAGGTGAGGTCATGGGAACATAGGGATTGTCATACACTGCTGTCGGGAGTCAAAGTAGGTGTACTTTTGGGGGAAATACAGTTTAAGAACATTTATTAAATTTAAGATGCACATACTTTCCCACCTAGAAATTCACTTGGAAATTATTCTATAGACATATTTGTGTATATGTGCAAAGATGATCACTAGAACTTTGGTGTGTGTCTACTGGTGGGGGGAAATCACCTCAATTTCCATAAGTATTGGAATAGTTCTGTAGATCATAGGTATATGGTACATCCATTCAACAATTTCGAGAAAGTGGGGGTCTATCTCCTAACATGGAGTGGAGTTCATCATGTATTCATAGGTGAAAAAAGTAAGTCAAATAAAATGTTGTTGGAATATACAACAAAAATGGCTGGGAGTAAGGAAAGGATTAAAACTGGAGAGGGGTGGATTTTACCTTTCATATTATTTCCCTCTCTACTATGTGTGAATTTATTTTTAAACCATAAGCACGTATTACTCATAGCATTTAAAATAAAATACTGATTTGAAAAATGCCCCCAAAAATCCCTTTAAATCTCTAGATCTCTTAGTACACTTTCAAAAATTCCATTTATAAAAATTTGATTTATTCATTCTTTTTTCTAGAACACATTTACTGCATTAAGATACACCAGTACAGTTAAATGACCCATCACCAATAGGTTTCTGTAAAGACTTTATTCTCCACTGCCCATTTCCTCTGCTATGGAGACTAAAATTGCCAGGGAGATAGACTCCCAACCCAGGTGATTAGAAACCTTTCAAATGCCTTCAGTGCAATCAAGCTTGTTTGAAACGAGTCTGATTACAAAAGATTGTTGAGGAATCTGTTCCCATTGTGGCTTAGCAGGTGGAGTCTCCCAAATCTGGTTGATCATTATAAACTCTGGAGTGTTTAAAAAAAAACTCACAGAGTCTTATATTACTCCTCCCCATTCTGACCTATTAAGTCAAGATTGATGCCCTGAATCTTTTAATTAATTGTTTTCATTCTCAAGAGCCCTGTTAGGGAATTCCTCCTGTCTTGCACTGTTGGGAAATTCTCTTTCCTTAGAAATTATTATGCAATGGTTCAAGTCATTTTCTCTAGAACAGGAGTGTCCCTATTTATTGGCTCGGCAACTGGGAACATGTCTATGGTTGCCAGAAGTCTACTGACATGCAGGGGGAATGTGCAAGGGAGGACAGGCTTCCTTAAGCTTCTCCAGGTGTCAGTGTCAGCCACAAAGAACGGCTCCTGAGATTATAGCTAAGACATCTGTTGAGCTACGGTTGTAAGAGGAAGGACTAGTAAGAGCTGTTTAAAGCCACACTTACCAAGAATCAAGACACACAGAGCTTGTCACGGCAGTCTAGGTAAAAGTAGGAGCCATTGCTGAAATAATTTACCTTAATGTCTACCTTCGTTAAAGCCTCACTGATGGTTCACTTAATAGAGATGGACATCAGTCTTGGAAGAAACTCAGTTTGGTCTTGAATGTAGATATCTTACCCTTCTCCCACCCCCCAACACTATCTAAAACATTATCAAGAGGTTGGTCCAAATTGGACTTGGCATGAAGAGAACTGCCCATCAAGACCTTTGATAGTCTCTCACTGCCACCCACATGGAAACTTAATCTGCTTTTCTCTCACACTCAATTAAAACGAAAATTGTGTTGACCCTGCCTGTCTCTCCAGATTAACCTCTCAATGCCCCAACTGCTTTTGTACCTTTAGCTCTGACCTGTACTGCTTGCAGTTCCCTGAATGCTCCAATACTCTGTGCCTTTATCCATGCTCTTCGTTTGATCTTCCTTGTCTTTTTGGCATGGTTAATTCATACCCTTCACATCCAAAGGTAGCCTATAGGGAGGCCTTTTCTGACCAGTACTAGGTTAGGTCCCCTTGGAACACACCTCTCTGATCTCATCTGTTCAGGAATTATCTTTTTACTCTCTAAAATTCCATTTCTTTATTTATTTTTACACAGAATGTCTCTGGACAATATACCAGAAATTAAGACCACTTGTGTGGGCAGTTGGATGGCTGGAAGATAGGAATGGGAAGATGCTTCATTGTATATATACCTTTTGTTCCTTTGGAACTTTGGTACTATGTAAATTTATAACTATTTCAATCAATACAATAGAAATTTGAAAACAATAACAAATCTCAGCTGCAGAAGAAATTCTACTCTCTTCTCAAACTAATATTTATAAGCATATTTCCAAATATCTTTTTTTAAAAAATTATTTTTAATCTCACAAGTAATATGTAAACTGTCTTCATTATAAATGTCAATACAAATTAGTCTTTCTGCTACCAGGCTTCTGTAACATGATACTTGTGATTTCCATTCTTGTCTTAAATGTGTTTTAAGTATTTTTTTTTTTTTAAATCTCTGGTATGTATTCCAAACCTGAGGAGAGTAAATTGTTTTTAAAATGTGTACTTGAAGTGGTTTTAAATGAATAATGTTAGGTTTTGCCAAAAGAGTTGATTAGAGTGACCACTGTCCCAGTTTCCCCAGAACTGAAAAGGTTTCCAGGATGCTGGACTTTCAGGGTTAAAACAAGGGAAGTCCCACACAAACAAGGACGCTCAGCAAATTAGAATGAACACTGGCCCAAAGAAAAAGGATGCTTATATACCACATGAGGTATGGGTGCATGGTAACTGATTACCAGCCCTGGTTTTTTAGCTCTTCCTTCACCTATCCAGAAGCATTGTTCATCAATTCTATGACATTTTTAAAAAGATCCTAAATTCTACTTTAAATTTCATAATGAAATAAATGTCATAAAGAAAGAATTTCTATGACATTTGAAGCTGTTATGTTCGTAACTGAAGGTGGGAGATTTATCACCTGTAATGGTGCATGCAAAGTAAATCATATTTTTAACTTTAGACCCAAAAAGAAAATATACCATTCTGACATTTTTTAAAATAGTCCAAGACTTATTAAATCAAGAACCACTGAATGCAATTGTATTGTATGGTGGAAATAAGCAACTAAGAAGTAAATCGACAGATTAAAATAATGAGCTTGTGAGTGAGAAGGGCAGAAACACCTATAAAAAGTCCTGAAGCTGAGAAAAAAGTGAAGATTTATTTCAGTTAGAAGTTGATATAGAGAGCTTGTTGCATTTTTCAGCCTAAAACTGAAATGCATACTAAATAAGACTGTTCCAGACTTCATTAACCAGTAATCTATGTACATAAGAATGACAATGAGCAAATAAATGCGGTGGAGCAAAATAAATAAGTTTTTCAAAATAAATGACTTTTAACAGCAGTTGGTTAATTAGTGAGAAAAACTGAACAAGCAAGACTGTGAAGTTTTTCTCTTTGGTACTTTTCTTTCTTATTCACAATTTCATTTCATTTCAGGAACCTACAGATAAAGGAAGCCATGTCATATATTTTGTGGATCTTTTGTAAGAAGATGAAAGCTACAGACTGGAGACTTTGTCCTCAGACAGATATATCATACAGAACACTTTAAAATGGTTGGATTTGGCCATTTCTGATGGTTTGGGGCACTCAGAGTAGGAATTCTTTCTTGGAAAACTTTCTGGATGTACAAAACCATCTGAAAGTTAGAAACTACCTGCAAAATTGTGTATCTGTGCCCATCTGTGTTTTCCTGCAGAAAAAGTCTTCAGTTCTCTTTGAATTTTCAAAGGGTTCTGTCACCCCTAAAATGTTTATTAAAAACTGAAGTGCTATAGAAAAGTTATCTCTCTGTTTCTTTCTCTAATCTTTTGGTAAAAACATGTGACAGGGCTCTTTGTTTACTTTATTTAAAGGGCTGAAAATCCAGATTTGTAAGCTGAAGAAAGGATAACACACTCTTATTCTATACCCTCTCACTGGTGACACCGATAAATACATCCTCCAGAAACGTAGAGAAACAGACCCACATACAGATGACCTGTTGGTTGATGGAAACAGGTGCACAAATTTGCATAGGGGCTAAGATATCTTCAGGGAGGAATGAAATCTAGACCCCAATACTTTCCTTTTCCAGTTTTTCAAAAAATTTTGTTTACTTATTTTTAGAGAGAGGAAGGGAGTGATAAAGAGAGGCAGAGAAACATCAATGTGAGAGAGAAACATCAATCAATTGACTTTCATATGTACCTCGACAGGGGACCAAACCCGCAATCCAGGCATATGCCCTGACTAGGAATTGAACAAGTGGTCTTTTTCTTTGCAGAACAACACCCAACCAACTGAGCCACACCAGTCAGGGATTCTTTTTCAGTTTAATACAAAATTTCTAATGGAGCGAAGAGGCCCTGAATGAGGACCAGCTGACTGAAAAAAAAAAAAAAAAAAAATAGCAGACCTCTCCAAAAGATGAAAGTAACCCTCAGTAAGGGTAAAGTTGGAACATGTAACTTGGACTCTATGTGGCAGGGGTGTCAAACTCATTTTCACTGGGGGCCACATGAGCCTTGTGATTGCCTTCAAAGGGCTGAATATAATTTTAGGACTGTACAAATGTAACTACTCCTTAACTAGTGGCAAGGAGTTCAGCGCTGCCTCAGGGTAGAAATAAGGTGCTGGGCCGGATAAAACAAGGTGGAGGGCCGGGTTCGGCCCACGGGCCTTGTGTTTGCCACCTGTGCTATATGATGTCAGAAAAAAATATGCAAAACTTAGAAATAGGGAGATACTTGCTGGGTGTTCTTCAGACCAGTGCTGGGTTGCCTTTCTACTGTCAGGATCACTTTATAACTTGTGGGAGGCAGAGGTTAACTTACAGAGTTTTGTCTGATAAGGCTTTTAGCTAGATGAAATTCAATTATATATGGTAGAACAGATAACCATAGAGGCTACAATTTGTGATCACATTGGACATTAAACAATTCTTTTAAAAAATTGATGTAAAATTCACATAGCATAAAATTAACCATTAACTATGTTTTAAAAAAATGTGTTTACTTACTTTTAGAGAAAGGGGAAGGGAAGGAGAAAGGGAGGGAGAGAAACAGCAGTGTGCAAGAGATACACCAATCAGTTGCTCTCGATGTCCCCCACCAGGGACCTGGCCTGCACCCCAGGCCTGTGCTCTGAGCAGGAACTGGACCAGCAACCTTCTGGCTCACAGGCTGGCACTGAAACCACTGTTCCAATCCAGCTAGGGCCATTAACTATTTTAAAGTGTACACTTCAGTGGCATTTAGCACATTCAGAATGTTGTGTAAACGTCACCTTTATCTACTCTAAAACATTTTCATCAACCCACAGGAAACTCTTTACCCATTAAGCAGTTACTCCCAATTCCACCTACTCCTAGCTCCTGGCACCCACTAATCTGCTTTCAGTCTTTATGGATTTGCTTATTCTGGAGGTTTCATGTAAATGAAATCTTATAATACATGGCCTTTAAAAAAAATCTGGCTGCTTTCATTTAGCATAATGTTTTTGAGGTTCATCTATGTTGTTGCTTGTATCAATACTTCAATCTTTTTCTGGCTGAGTAATATTCCACTGTTTGGATATACCACAAATTGTTTATCCATTCATCTCTTGATGGACATTTGGATTGTTTTGACATTTTGGCTATTGTAAACAGTTGACACTATGACCATTCCCATATAAGTATTTGTTTCAATGAATGCATTCAGTTTCTTTGGGTATATATTTAGGAGTGAAATACTTAGGTCATATAGTTATTTTATGTTTAACTTTTTGAGGAAATGCAAAACTGGTTTTCACATGGCTATCCATTTTACATTCCAACAGGAACAGACAAGGTTTCCAATTTCTTTAATCTTGTCAACCCTTATTTTCCACCTTTTTGGGTGGGAGGTTATGGCTAACATAGTGAATGTGATCTCCTTGTGGTTTTGATTTGCATTCCCCTAATGATATTGAGCATCCTTTTTTAAATAAATAAACAAACAAACAAATAAATAAATAAATAAAATAATATATATATATAACTTTTTAATTGAATTTATTGAGGTAAACTTGGTTAATAAAATTGTGTAGATTTTAAGTGTACAGTTCTATAATACATCATCTGTATATTATATTGTGTGTTTACTACCCCAGCTCGTCTCCTTCCATCACCATTTATGTCCCCTAAACCCCCCTCTACCTCTTCCCACTCCCTTTTCCTCTGTTAATCACCATACTGTTGTCTGTGTCTATGAGTTTTGTTTTTGTTTTTTTGCTTAATTCCTTCACCTTTTTCACCCAGCCCTTAACCTTCCTCCCCTCTGACATCTGTCAGTCTGTTTTTTATCTATGAGTCTGCTTTTATTTTATTAGTTTATGTTGTTCATTAGGTTTCACATATAAGTGAAATCATATGATACTTTTCTTTCTCTGACTGGCTTATTTCACTTAGCATAATGCTCTCCAGGTCCATCCATGTTGTCACAAAGGGTAGGATTTCCTTCTTTTTTTACATCTGAGTAGTATTCCATTGTGTAAATGTACCACAGCTTTTTTAACCACTTATTTACTGATGGGCACTTGGGCTGCTTCCTAATCTTGGCTTTTGTAAATAACGCGGCAATGAACATAGGAGTGCATATATTATTTTGAATCAGTGTTTTGGATTTCTTTGTATATATTCCCAGAAGTGGAATTGCTGGGTCAAAAGGCAGCTCCACTTTTAATATTTTGAAGTAACTCTATGCTACTTGCCACAGTGGCTGCACCAATCTGCATTCCCATGAACACAGGGGTTCCTTTTGATCCACATTCTCACCAACACTTGTTGTTTGTTGTTTTATTGATGATAGCCATTCTGACAGGTGTGAGATGATATCTCATTGTGGTTTTAATTTGCATCTCTCTGATAATGAGTGATGTTTAGCATCTTTTCATATGTCTATTGGCTGTCTGTATGTCCTTTTTGGGGAAGGGGAAGTGTCTATTCAGGTTTTTTGCCCAGTTTTAAATTGGATTGTTTGGTTATTGGTGTTGAGTTGTTTGAATTCTTTTTACATTTTGGATATTAACCTCTTTTCAGATGTATCACTAACAAGTATGTCCTCCCATTCAGTGGGTTTTCTTTTCATTTCGTTGATGGTTTCCTTTGCTGTGTTTCCACTTACTTGTATCTTCCTCAATTTCTTTCTTCAGTGTCACATTATTTTCCGAGTACTGGTTTTTTACATCCTTGGTTAGATTTATTCCTAGGTGTTTTATTTTATCTTTGATGCAGTTGTAAATGGGATTGTGTTCTTAGTTTCCCTTTCTTTTTTTTTTTTTAAGATTTTATTTATTTATCTTCAGAGGAAAAAGGAGGGAGAAAGAGCAATGTATGGTGGCCTCCCACACGGCCCCCACTGGGGACCTAGCCCGCAACCCAGGCACGTGCCCCGACTGGGAATCGAACCGGGACCCTCTGGTTCCCAGCCCTCACTCAATCCACTGAGCAACACCAGCCGGGCCATTAGTTTCCCTTTCTGATGGTCCATTATTGGTGTATAAAAATGCAACTGATTTCTGGATATATTTTTGTATCCTGCTACCTCACAACAGTAACTGATCAGTTCCAGGAGTTTTTTTTTGACAGAATCCTTAGGGTTATCTCTATATCGTATCACGTCACCAGCGGATAATGATGGTTTTACTTCTTCCTTTCCAACCTGGGTGGCTTTTATTTCTTCTCCTTGTCTGACTGCTGTGGCTAGGACTTCCAGTGCTATGTTGAATAAGAGTGGTGGAAGTGTACATACTGGTCTTGTTTCAGATATTAAGGGAAATACTTGTAGTTTTTGACCATTGAGAATTATGTTGATTGTGGGTTTGTCATATATGGCCTTTATTACATTGAGGTATGTTCCCTCTATTTTCATTTGGCTGAGAGTTTTTATCATAAATGGGTGCTGAATTTTATCAAATTTTTTCTACATCTATTGATATGATGATGAGGTTTTTATCATTCATTTTGTTTTTGTGGTGTATCATGGTTTTTGATTTGCAGATATTATACCAACTTTGCATCCTCAGAATAAATCCCACCTGATCATGGTATATCATCTCTTTAATGTATTGCTGGATGTGGTTTGCTAAAATTTTGTTGAGGATTTTATCATCTTTATTCATCAGGGATGTTGGCCTATAATTTTCTTTCTTGTTTCTCTATCTCACTGTTGAGTGGCCTGGCAGATGCAATTCTTCCTGGTAAATGTGACTCTGTCTGGCGGAGGGGCAGGCAAATGGCTCCCAAGGAGGAATTCATCCCGTGTTTCCAGCTTCCATGGCTCCAGTACATTCCCAGACCACAGTGGCTGACTCACAAGCTTTCTCTTATTTACATGCCCACTTCCTCTGCTGCAACACTGTGGCCATTCTCTTCCACATGCCCAAGGATGTGCATAACACCTGATCCCTCCTCTTTGCCTATAATTTCTGCTCAGCCCTTCCATTTATGGAGGCAAACGAGACAGAATTACAAAGGTAAATGATTCCCCCAGCTGATTGATGGGCCTAGATTCTTTCCTTCTTTCTGCTCTGCTATACACAGTGTATCAGCAACATGTGTTCTTTCAAATTTTCAGGGTGGCTGCTGCAGCATAAAAAAATCAGCGATGTCCAA
Organism: Micronycteris hirsuta; assembly: GCA_004026765.1. Lineage (NCBI taxonomy): Eukaryota > Metazoa > Chordata > Mammalia > Chiroptera > Phyllostomidae > Micronycteris > Micronycteris hirsuta. Next base: position 146,906 of record PVJI01002018.1, read on the forward strand.
CAGTAGGATGGAAGAGAGAAAAAGATTTCTCTCACGCATTTTTCTTCTTACCCCAGGAATTTCCCTCCTCAAATCCCATTGAACAGAATTAGGTCACATGTCTACCCTTAACTTCAAAGATGCTCAGAAATTGAGTATTTGGATTTTCAGCTTCCTTTAGAAGGTTCTGCTAGCAATAAGAAGGATGGGAAATGGCTCTTAGGTTGGCACCTAAAGGTGTCTGTAATACGATACCACTTTCTGTTATATGAACAGACTTGAGGAGGTTGGAATATTTTGTTGGGACAAAATGGATTTGCTTAAAGATGTTATTAACTACAAGCAAATCCTTGTGTCTCTTACTGACCACCCCATCACACTGAGTTTTGATTCAATGTTGCTGTGGCTAGAGAGCCCTATGTGTCTTCTCTCTTCAGACTTCTGTAGAATTTGTGAATCCCTAAGAACCAATTTAATTTAATTAATCTAATAAAGGACAACACAGGAGAAAGCTGCTATTATGCTGCAATGCTCAGGAGGTAGCTCTGTATTTGCTTATTTTTTAAAAAGTTTGATTAAAATACAATAAAACAAATAGCTTACGATGTATAATTATCATTAATCTTAGAACAGATTATTTTCATGCACTCATAAAAAAAAAACACTCCAGTATTCTTATCCAGCCTTGCATTTAGAGCTAAATTCACTGAGGAGTTCTTCTTTGTCTTACTTCAAGGTTCTACTCTGTGTCAATAAGAAAGTTTAACTTTTTTATTGCATATTTTCCTTTTCTTATCTGTTGCATTTTTGCCCAAGGTTTTAAAAAATGATTATTGTTTAACAATGCAAGTTGGTTGTAAAAGAAGATACAAGTAACATAAAACTATGAAAACTAGCCCTGACTAGTGTGCCCCATTGGTTGGGTGATGTCCTGGCAAAGCAAAAGGTCACCAGTTTGATGCCTACTCAGGGCACGAGCCTGAGTTGAGGACTCAGTCCCCAGTTGGGGCGTGTACAAGAAACAACTGATCAATGTTTCTCTCCCTGTCTTTCTCCCTGCCCATCCTTCTTTCTAAAAATAAGTAAATAAAATCTTTTTAAAAAGCTATAAAATTAGAAAGAGAAAGTATCTCTTGTCCCCTCCTGCCATTCAGCCAATTCTCTGTCATGAAATACCCATCCCCAGAGCTATCCATAGTTAGTTTTGTTTTTGATCGAGGCCTGTACAAATATACATATGTATATGCCCAGAGAAACTCGTGAGCTTTTTAAAAACCATACATATATTATATTACATACGGGAGTGAGTGAAAGGTTTACTGTGTGTTGCCTTCCACTGGTTCCACTGTGCATCTAAACTTCCATCAACTCTAAACTAGAGGCTTCCAGTCAAGATAGCAACATAGGCAGACATGGTTCACCTCTTCGCCCAACCACATTAAAATTGCAACTAAAATATAGAACAACCATCACTCAGAACCATCAGAAATTGAGTTGAATGGAAGTCTGACAACTACAGAATTAAAGAAACCACGTCCATCCAGACTGGTAGGAGGGGCACAGATGCTAAACCAGCTGGTTTCTCATCCTCGTGTGGTGAAAAAAAATTCAGGAGGGATATCTCAAGAGCAAGCAGACCCAGCTGCGCACCAGGCCATCCAGCCTAGGGTTCCAGTGCCAGGAAAAGTCCCTACAACTTCTGGCTGCAAAAATTAGCAGGGATTGAGTTGGTGGAGGAAACTGTTGGAGCCCCAAGCAGTCCTCTCAAAGAACCCACACACAGATTCACCTACTCAGACTCACTCCCTCTGAGCTTCAGTGCCAGGGTGGCAGCTGGAAGGGCACCAGCAGCAAACTGGGAGAGGTTGAAGTGTCTGGCATTGGGGAAAGCAGAGGCTGTTGTCCCTTTTCTGAGCCCTCCCCCTGCATATTTGATACCCCATCAACCTGACTAACACTGACCCGCCTTGGAGATCCCCATAGACTCTATCCCACCTAACTTACAGCCTGCCCACGCTGCTCTTTCATATGAGTGGCTGCTTCACAACTTCTTAAATCTATCAAACACGCAACAACTTGCCTCAGTGAGCTCCAGGATGGGCACTAGCAGCCAATTTTGTTTCAAAGTTAAGCTTCACCTGGGAATCTCCCAGTCCAGCACAAGTAGCAGCCTTCTCAGATTGCTTTATAGCTCAGGAACGGTGGCCCTGGGCAAAACAGAGGTGGGGGGGCTGATGGGGTTGACCTTGGCCTGTACCACCCAGGAAACCCACGGCCAGTGTACCCAGTGGGCAGGGCCAGGCCACATTAGAGCACCACTACCATGCTCCTGCACAGCTAATCCTCCACGGAGGGTGGAGGTTGGTGGTAAGTGGTCACAGCCAGTCTTTGTGGCTGATTGGCCTGTGTAACTCCCTTCCATTGATCTGCCCACAGCAGCCATGGCTCAACTATAAGAGAAGGTTGTGCTCAGTCCACACAAAGGGCATACCTCGAATACCCAGCTGATAAGGGAGTCATAAGGGAGGCTTTTCCAGTGGACCTTAGAGGACACCTGCTACATTAGGGCACACTACCAAGACAAGGAGTCAAAACAGCTCTACCTAATACATAGAAACAAACACAGGGAGGCTGCCAAAATGAGGAGACAAAAAACATGACTCAAATGAAAGAACAGATCAAAACTCCAGATAAAGAGCTAAATGAAGTGGAGTTAAGCAATCTTTCAAATCAGAGTTCAAAATACTGGTTCTCAGGATGCTCAAGGAACTTAGTGAGGACCTCAGCAGCATAAAACAGATCCAGTCAGAAACAAAGGATTCACTACTTGAAATAAAGAACAATTTACAGGGAAACAACAGTAGAGTGGTTGAAGCTGGGAATCAAATAAATGATTTGGAACATAAGGAAGCAAAAAAACAAAAACAAAAACAAAATCAAAAACAGAAAAAACAACCAATCAGGAAAACAAGAAGAAAAAAGAATCCACAAAAATGAGGGTAGTATAAGCAGCCTCTGGGACAGTTTCAAGAGGTTCATTTCCATCATAGCAGTGTCAGAAGGAGAGAAAGAAAGAGGAAGAAATTGGAAATCTATTTGAAAAAATAATGAAAGAGAACTTCCTTAATTTGGCAAAGGAAATAGACATGTAAGTCTAAGGAAGCACAGAGTCCCAATCTAGTTGCATTCAAAGAGGACCACACAAAGACACATCATAATTAAAATGCCAGATGTTAAAGATAAAGAGATAATCTTGAAAGCAGCAAGAGAAAAAGCAATTAGTTACCTACAGGGGAGTTCCCATAAAACTGTCAGCTGATTTCTCAAAAGAAACTTTGCAGGCAAGAAGGGACTGGCAAGAAGTATTCAAATTGATGAAAAGCAAGGACCTACAACCAAGATTACTCTACCCAGCAAAGCTATCATTTAGAATGGAAGGGCAGATAAAATGCTTCCAAGACAAGGTAAAGATAAAGGAAGTTCATCATCACCAAGCCATTATTACATGAAATGTTAAAGGGAATTATATAAGAAAAAGAAGAAGATCAAAACTATGAACATTAAAATAACAACAAACTCACAACTGTCAACAACTGAATCTAAAAAATAAAAACAGAAACAGAAACAAATTATACAAACAACCAGGACAGGAACAGAAACATAGGTATGGGGATCATTTGGAAGGTTATAGCTGGGAGGGGGAAGGAGGAGAAAGGAGGCAATGGTGCAGGGATCAAGAAGCATAATTGGTAGGAACAAAATAGACAGGAAGATGTTAAGAATAGGATAGGAAAGGAAGAAGCCAAAGAACTTACACACACAACCCGTAGATATGAGCGAAGTGGGGTGGGATTGCTGGAAGGAAGGGGCATACTGGGCAGAGGGGGGAAAAAGAAAAAAGAATGAGATAACTGTACTAGCATAATCAATAAAATATACTTTTAAAAAAGAATGAATAAACTGGGTTTTGCATGTGCACAACTGTAAACCTAGTTTTACCCAACCCTGTATTGTTCAACAACTTTTTTATTTAACAATATGTTCTAGTCAACTTTCCATATGCTTATATATATTTATTTTTATCATAATATATTTCACATAATGTACCTTTTTAAATTTTCAGTACATTTTTATTTTGCTATCCTTTTTTTCCCACAGAAAAAAGCTCCCATTGACTAACCCTATAACGACTGTCTAAAGAGTTTTTAAAATAGCTCTAATAGACTTTAGGGATATTTAAGTCTTACAGAATACAACCCTCTCTAGCATGGAATTGGGTAGAAAAAGACTCTATGATTTTATAATGATTATGACCGTGATAACCCCTACTTGTGTTTATACATTTTAAGACAATTTTCTATAAAGGATCTCATTTAAACTCTGTCTAATAAAATTTTGTTCTGGAAGTACCTGCAGATTCTCCTGATAAAACTGTTTTTATTGTAATAAATTCTTACAACTTGAGCTGAAAACAGCATGATAATATGACACGGGTGGGAATCGAACCCGCCGATACCTGTGGGTGACCGTGACCCAATGCGTGTATGAATCTCATACCGAGACACGCGGGGAAAGAGAGACCAGGGCCACATGGCCAATTCCTCCCATCTCACGAAAAAGCCCTCTCGCTTGCCCAGCCAGGGTTTTTATCAGGGGCATTAAGATACATTTACATTGGATTGATTATTCATGAGATTAAGCAGAACAGGGGTAAGATTACTCATTAGCAGGGCATTAGAATGTAAATTCAGGTCCGATGGCAGGCAGGACCAGGTTAAGGTAATATGCAGGGGTCAGCAAGCCAGAACTTTTTAAGATACATCTTTGCCAAATTCCTATTAGAGAATTCCCATTCCACAGACATGATCCACACTTGCTCACACGGGAATCACACGGAGCTGTGCTCAAAACGTGTAAATTCTCAGGACTGCGTGTTTATGAAAAATGGACAGAATTAAAGGGAGAAAGACAATTGCATCATTACAGTGCTAGATTTTAATATTCTGTCACAAGAATTGATAGAAAAACTAGACCAAAAAATTAGTAAAAACATGAAAATTTTGAACAACACTATCAACCACCTGATTGGTATTTACAGGATATTATACCAGGAACAGAATACATACTTTTCCAGGCCTCATGGTAAATGATAGAAATAACTGTGCCATAAAACAAGTCTGAATAAATTTAAAGTGTAGTAAATCACACAAAGTATGTTTTCTGACTGTAGAAAAATTAAATTAAAAATTAATAACAATACAATATCTAGAAAATCTTGAATATTTATAACTTAAACAACAGACTTCTAAATTATTTATGAGCCAAAGCAGAAATCACAGGGGAAATTAGAAAATATTTTGAACTATGTGGTAAAGGATATATATGTATAATATGTCAGAATTTGTGGGATAAAACTACAATCTAATTTAAAAGGAAAGAAAATTTTAAGTGCTTATATCAATGACCAAAAATTATGTATTCTCAAGAAGCTATAATAGGAGGTACAAAGTAAACCCAAATAAGAAAAAGGAAAAAAAAATAAAGATAAGAGCAGACCAATAAAATGCAAACAATAAGGAAAATTAACCAATCAAAAAGTTGTTTCTCTAAAATGATCAACAAAATTCACAAACCCATAGCTAGGAAGATCAAAAGAAAAACAAAACACAAATCACCTATTTATATCAGGAATTAAATAGGTCTTCCATTACAAATTTTACAGACAGTCAAAGGATAATGTAATATTATAAATATCTTAATGTCAAGAAAACAACCAGCATATTAAAAAATCCAGATGAAACAGATAATTTTCTTGAAAAATACAACTTACCTAACCTGATACCGAGTGAAACAGAAAATATCAAGAGCCCTGTATCTAGTAGAGAAATTAAATATATTATCAAAAACCCTCCCCAAAATAAAACACCAGGTCCAGATGCTTTCGCTGGTAAATTCTATCAAACACTTAAGTAAGGTATAAAACCACTATTATATAGTCTGTATGAGGAAGGAAAGGAGACAATATGTTCACTCATTTTATGAGGCTAGCATAATTTTAACACTTACACCTGAGAAGCACATTACAAAAAAGTTAGTTACAAATCAACATTCCCTAGGAACATTGATGCAAAATCCTTAACAAAAAAATAGCGAATCAAATCAAATGAAACAATATGGAAAGGATTAGATACCATGACTAACTCAGGTTTATCCCAGGAATACAAAATAGATTCAACATCATAAACTCAATGTCCTTTTTTTTCCTGTCAGCACTGATACTTTCCATTTCTCCAAAGAGATATGAAGGCAGGCATGTGGAGGCTTGCAGGAGAGCCTCAACTACATCAGGAGGCCTGCTTCAGGAAGCTTCTTTGTCCCCATGAGCTCAAAACTCTCCTCCGTCACCCAGAGACACCAAGGCAGTAATAGGGAGATCCTTCCACATCCTCCCTCACCAGGAATCATCTGGTGGCTGGGCCTCGGGAAACCTCTTCTGTCTCCCAGACAGCACCAGAGTCATCAGATAAACAGAACAGACCAAAACAATACTACAAAGTCTCTGAAAATTAAACAGCCATTGAAACCACAGAAGTAGGCCAGTGACCATACCCTAAACCTCAGTAAGGTGACTGACTGCTAAAATGAGATTTACATAGGACCTGTAGTCTCCTAATAAAATGAACAAAATGTGCAGAATAAAATGGAAAATCATTTAAAATACAAAGAACCAAGAACATCACAATTTGAATGAGAAATACAATTAACTGATACAAATTCTGAGATAAATCCGATTTAAAAGCATCCAGCATAAAAAAGGTTTCAGTAATCAATTACAAAGTTTCTGGAAACAAATGAGAATAAAAATTAGGAAATCTCAATAAAATCTAAAATTATTTTAAAAAGAACAAAATGGGAATGATAGAACTAATGAAAATACAGATGTTTTAAAAACTTGCTGGATGGGCTCCAGAATGGAGTGGAGATAAGAGAGAACAGGATCCGTGAACCTGAGAACACAACAATGTAATTCATCCAGTCTGAACAACAGAGAGAAAAATAGAACAAAATACGTAAAAAGCACATCAGAGACCTGGTGGAAATATTCAAAGATCCAGCATTTTTAAAAATTATTTATTTATTTATTTATTTATTTTTAAGACTTTATTTATTTATTTTTAGAGACAGGGAAGGAAAAGGAGAAAGGGAGAGAAACATCAATGTGTGGTTGCCTCTCATGTGTGCCCCACTGGGGACCTGGTCCATAACCCAGGCATGTGCCCTGACTGGGAATCAAACTGGCAACACTTTAGTTCGCAGCCTGCACTCAACCTACAGAGCTACACCAGCTGGGGCAAAGATCCAGTATTTTTATCATCAGAGCCCCTGAAATTCAGCATAAGGAAAGGCAGGGGTGGGGGAAGAGACCTGAAAGAGTATTTGAAGAAATAAGTTTAAAACTCCCAAATTTGGTGAAAAATACAAATCTACTGGCCCAAGAAGCTGAACAAACCCCAAGTATGATAACTAAAAGAAATCCATGCTAACACACATATAATTTAACTGGACAAACTGAAGATGTAGACAAAAATCTTGAAAGTAGCCATAGAGAAACAATGCCTTGTGTGTAGGGGCCCACCAATTCAAATGACAGCAGAATGAAACCATGGAGCCAGAAGTGTCATACTATTTTTGAGGAGCTAAAAGAAAACCACGGTCAACCATTAATTCTGCCTGGCGAAGCTATCATTCATAAATAAAGGGAAAATAAAAATATTCTCTGACAAAGAAAAACTAAAAAAAAATTGACTCGCAGATAGAGTCTTACAAATTGGCTAAAAGAAATTCCCTCAAACAGGAAGGAAATGATAAAAGAAGGACTCTTGGAGCATCAGGAAGGAAGAAGGAAAAATAGGCGGAGCAGAAATATGTATGCATATGATAGATGATCCTTTTCCTCATGAGTTTAATAAAAACTATTTGATGATTGAAACAAAAGTTATAATATCATTTGATGTCTAAAGCAACAATATTTAAAAGTGGAGAAAGTGAAAGGATCTAAACAGAATTGAGATTTCTACACTCAAAGAAGTAAAAGGTTGATACCAACCAGTGTTATGTGTTATGTCACATATATATTAAAATATCAAGAGTAACAATTATGAAAACTATACAAAGATACAAATTCAAAAACACCAAGTTAGGATAGAATCCTAAATATTCATCAAGCAGTACACAAGAAGTCAAAACAAGAGAAACAGAATCTGGATCTAGAGGTAACAAATTAAAAAAGGGACAGATTTATGTGATAATATAACATTACCTTAAATGTAAATGGTCTAAATGCACCAATAGAAGGACAGATTGGTAGAGAAGCTCATTTTCAATCAATGACATTAGGTAGGATGAAAGTAAAAGAATGAATAAAATTATAGCATGCAAACAATCAATAGCAAGAGTGTCTATATAAATATTTGATAGGGCAGATTTCAAAAAAGAAATTTATTAGAGAGAAAGGAGAGTCATGACATAATGATTAAAGGATGAATCCACCAGGAAGACACAATGATCCTAAATGTGTAGGCACAAAACAACATCCTCAAAACATGTGGAATAAAAACTGACAAGCTGAAAAAAAGGATGGGCAAATTATGGTTATACCCCTTGGCAAATACGTCACATGCCATTTCAACAGTAAAATCACCAAAAGATTTTTATTGACATGCATAAAACACTTCACCCAAGAACAGCAGAAGAGTCATTGAAACATTTACCAAGACAGGCCATATCCTGGGCCTTAAAATAAACATCAAAAAATTTAAAAGAATTGAAATCACACAGAGTGTGTTCTCCAGCCCTAATTCAATCAAATAAAAATTAATAACAGAAAGAAAATAGAAAAATCCTTAAACATGTGGAAATTAAACAACACATTTCTAAATAATATGACTCAAAAAGGAAGTCTCAAAAGAAAAAAAATTCCTTGAGCTCATTGAAAATGAAAACAGTAAAATTTATAAAATGAAGCTAAAGCAGCACTGAGAGGGAAATTTATTGCACCAATAATTATATTAGAAGTGAAGAAAGGTATAAAATCAATAAACTATATTCCTACCTCAAGAAAATAAGAAAATAAGAGGAAAATAAACTCAATGAAAGCAGAAAGAAGGAAATAACAAAGAAAGGAACAGACATCAATGAAGTTGAAAGTAGGAAAACAATAGAGAAAATCATTGAAAAAAGCAAAAGCTACAGCTTTTGAAAAACCAATAAAATAGATCAACCTTTGGTAAGGCTGACAAAAATAAAAATATATAAGAAAGAAATCCACTCTACCAGGAATGAAAGAGGGGATGCTTGTATGGATCTTACAGACATTTAAAAGGTAAGAGAGTACTATGGACAACTTTATCCTTATAATTTGACAACTTAGAAGAAATGGACCAATTCCTCAAAAACTGCAAATTACCAAAACTCAACTAATATAAAATAGACAGAACAGCCCTGTAAGCATTAAAAAAATTGAGTTCATAATGTAAAAATCTCTAAAAAATTAATCATCAAACCCAGATGTTTTCATTGGAGAATTCCATGAAACATTTGGAGAAGAATTAACCCCAATTTTATATACTTTATTTCAGAAAGTAGAAGAGGAAACATTTTCTGATTCATTTTATTTTATTTTATTTTTTAAATATATTTTATTGATTATACCATTATAGTTGTCCCATTTCCCCCCTTTCTTCCCCTCCACCCCCACCCCCATTCCCCGCCCTTTAGTTTTTGTCCATAGGTTATACACATAAGTTCTTTGGCTTCTACACTTCCTATACTATTCTTAACCTCCCCCTGTCTGTTTTCTACCTAGCATTTATGCTACTTATTCTCTGCACCTTTTCCCCCTCTCTCCCCCTACCACTCCCCTGTTGATATCCCTCCATGCCTTATATAAATCCCTTTAACATTTCATATAATAAAGGCTGGGTGATGATGAACTCCTTGAACTTGACCTTATCTGAGAAGCACTTTATCTGCCCTTCCATTCTAAATGATAGCTTTGCTGGATA